>JANSVA010000218.1:47342521-47364425 GCA_025504915.1 Erythroxylum reticulatum | reverse complement strand
GTTAACTGCCTTACTTGCTGAGATTGGGTTGAACATCCAAGAAGCACATGCTTTTTCTACAATTGATGGCTTCTCCTTAGATGTCTTTGTTGTTGATGGTTGGCCATATGAGGTACTCATCTTTTGCACATGCATTGCTTTGTCATATGTGGTTATGTTGCTGTTTTTCAAAATTTATTCAGAAAAACCTGCTTGACAGCCATAGTATTGAAATTTTCAGGAGATAGAAGAGCTTAGAACTGCATTAGAAAGGGAAGTTTTGAAGCTTGAGGTAATTCTTTTTTCCTGTTTTTGTTGCAATGGTTATCTGATGTGTATTATCTAAGATAGTTTGAAGGTTGCTCATCTTTCCTTGGATCTGTTAACGTAGATGGAATCAAAAGAATCCTTCCTTTTTTTTTTCCGTCTAATTTTTAACTTCTATGTCATTTGTTTACTGTTATCTAATACTCTCTTAATTCTGGTCCTTATAGGGATAGTTTTCTTGGTTTTCTGTGATGTTGAATCCTTTTGATCATATCAGCTAGCATATTCCCCCTTTATCTAATTTGCCAACTATGCTCTCAATTTATCCTGAACATGTTGTCATGTAGAAGCAAGCATGGGAGGGTCAACGTTCATTTTCTCCTATAAGTGAGCAAGACCAACCTATGATCAAACCTGATCCTGATTATGTGGCAATACCAAATGATGGGACTGATGTATGGGAAATTGATCCTCAAAGTTTGAAATTTGAGAATAAAGTTGCATCTGGATCATACGGTGATTTGTAAGTTCAATCTCTTCTATGCACAAGTGAATAGCTGGTGATTGTGTTTTTCATTTTACTCTCCTTTTATTGACATAGGTTCAAAGGCATATTTTGTAGTCAGGAAGTGGCCATTAAAGTCCTTAAGCCTGAGCGTATAAACTCAGATCTGCAAAGAGAATTTGCCCAAGAAGTCTTCATAATGAGGTTGGATATAATATCTCTAATTTACTGCTATACCTATTCAACTTAAGCTTGAGATATTCTCCAAAGCATTAGAGGGTTAGGGAAAGTTGTATCACGATATCTCTTATTATTTGTTTAAGTTGGGTCTGTTCCTTTCCCCATTTCCACGCAATTACTCACACTTGCAGGAAAGTTCGACACAAGAATGTTGTACAATTCATAGGCGCATGTACCAAGCCTCCAAGTTTGTGCATCGTGACAGGTGACCATCAATGAGTTCCTAGATCTTTACATATTCAACCACAGTTCAACATTTAAAATCAACAAAGCTGCCCATTTTTGATTTTCCATTCCCATATCAAAGTCATTAGAATTCATTGTGTGATTGTTTTTCTATCTTTCCTTATTTGATAAAAGTACTTTGCATTTACTTTATGTTATTCAACAGAATTTATGTCTGGTGGAAGTGTCTATGACTACCTACACAAACATAAAGGTGTCTTTAAGCTTCCTTCCTTACTTAAGGTTGCTATAGATGTTTCTAAAGGAATGAGCTACTTGCATCAAAATAACATCATTCACAGGGATTTGAAGGCTGCAAATCTTCTCATGGATGAAAATGAAGTGAGGTTCTCCCTTCAATTTACGTTTCTGTTTGTTTCTGTCTCATCCATGGTGTTTTTTTCCTAAAGAAATTTGAACTTGCAATACTTTAATTGCGAATTGAATTTGTAATAGAAAGTTTCCCTGATTATCTTTCATGCATTTATTCTCATTTCACGAACCAAGAGTAGTGACTTGCATTTTACTAATTATTGGCTTTGATGGCCGTTCTGCCAATACTTGGGTGTCTATTTGTGAGACCCTGAAACTTAACATGTCTCATTTTAGGAAATTTCCATCCTATGAGGCAAGTGTATTGAATGTTGAGACTTGTTTGCATATCAGGTGGTTAAAGTAGCTGACTTTGGGGTTGCCAGAGTGAAAAGTCAATCTGGAGTCATGACAGCAGAAACAGGGACCTACAGATGGATGGCTCCTGAGGTGCCTCTTTTTATTTTCCCTTTTCTCATCTTGGTCCCCAAGTAATTTTTATAAACATATCTAGTTAGAACTTTTAGACCTCTTTATCATTGCTTAAAGTGTATGCAGTTAAGTTTTTGATGATGTTTCTTAATACTCGGTGCATAATTATCTATTAAGCATGCAGAAGATGCAATTATTGGCCCTCAAAATTGTTGCAAAATGAACCAGTGGTGCTTACATGTCACAAAACCCTTTTGGCTACTCTCAGAACATACAAAACTATTTTTCATGCAAAAATTGACGGCAATCGGATAACCTATTTATTTCAACATGTTGGTGTATCTTTTGCTAGTACTGATTTTATTAATCCATATTTCTTACTAAATCAGAATGAACTTTCCATGGTAAAGAAATAGGATTCTGCAGCAAGAGCCATATCTTTTGGCTAATTGTGTTTTGTACCATGAACTGGATTCTATTTTCAGATTTAAAATGTTACCTTGCTTTATGTCTGCAAGTGGTTATTCTCATCTTATACTACTTATTTCCCAACTTACAATAGACCAGTGACATGGACCAGTTCTCATCTGGTAATTATCTTGTGGGTCGAATTGGTTGTTCATTTTACGATTTCTTACGACAGTTCTTTTGCATTGAAGGTCATAGAACACAAACCTTATGACCACAAGGCTGATGTTTTTAGTTTTGGGATTGTGTTGTGGGAGCTTTTAACTGGAAAGGTACTGTTTGGTTGTACTTTTAGCTACTTTATTGGATTTTCTGATTCCGTTTAAGTAATTTTTTTGGGCTCAAGTCATGTTTTTCTTATTTGGCTTCCCAGCTTCCGTACGAGTACTTGACCCCTCTACAAGCGGCAGTTGGTGTGGTCCAAAAGGTGCAGTGGACATCATATTTACTTTTCTTCTTCTAACTCTTGTGTCGAAGTACATTCTGTGGATTTTGGAAGTTATTTGGATTTACATTAAGAGTATATGATGATTGCAACTCACAGTAAATACTTGCATTGGTGCTGGTTCAGGGATTACGGCCTACAGTTCCGAAACACACTCTTCCAAAGCTTGCTGAGCTGTTAGAGAAATGTTGGCAGCAAGATCCCGCACTTAGACCTGATTTTTCTGAGATCATAGTGGTCTTGCAGCAAATGGCTAAAGAGGTATACTCTTACTCTTGTTCATCAATCGTTTTATTTGTCAGCAGAGCAAGAATTAAGCAGCAGCAATTTCTTTATGTGTAGATTAACTTGTCATTGACATACCTGTTCCTCTTTTCTTTTCCATTTTCAAAAACTTTATCAAGTATTTCATGGATTTAGGTGGCAGATGAAGGTGAAGGGCGGAAAGAAAGATTATCTGGGGGGTTCTTATCAGTCCTCAGAAGGGGTCACCATTGAATAGACACAAAATACAAAATAGAGGTGTTTATAACTTGAATCTATAGGCTTTAACTAATCTCAGCCGATTTTTAATCCATCTTATCTCCTAAACTTGTACAGTACATCATCATCTTCACCAAGCAGTAGGTGGTTTCTTTTTTAGAAATTTGGTCTGTTGATTTATCTTCTCATGATTAATTTATTGTTAAGCCAGTTTTTTTGTTCTCATTTTCATACTGTGGCGCCATAGTTATCATTGTACAATAGGGATGGTAGTGAAGAAGAGCCAAGTAAATGATATATACAGAGGCCTTACACTACCAGCTTACTAATGCCATGTCCTATGTATATCTATCTTTTTACAGTGTCTTGTCGTTTCTTATCAATTGTTGAACTAGCCTATTTAGTATGGAATTAATGGATTTTGTATAGAGAGCAGTTGAACGATGGATCAGATAGACCTGGTTTACTAAGCTTTGTTAGCTACCTTGTTCATTATGGAACATTATGTCGCTGGAAGGGCCCTGTAATTGGCTGCTCTTGGGAAGTATATATAAGATAGATACGGTCGACGTTGGAAAACGTCCCAAAGAAATTGGAAGTTCTTGAGATAATTCATTAATAATTAATGGTAACAGCTGATTTTTACAAGAAAGAAGTGTGAGGTAGAACCATTCTTGGACTAATTGTGTTCTTTGAAATAACCAGGAACGTAACTTCTAGTTCCACGAACATGCATGCATGGGTTTTTTAGTCGTGACATCAACCTTTGACCTTCTACGTTGGATACTTTTGCAGCCGTCTATAACTAATTTCTCCACAAGTTAATTGGAGTGCGAATAAGGGGTTCAGATCATCGTTTCGTGTTATTTTGTTTCTACCATATTTTATAAGAATTTGTCTATTCAATTTAGATTTTATTTATTAAATGATACATAGTCAAAACTGGTTAGAATATTTCCAACACTAGCATATAAACAGCAGTTTTGCTATTTAGAAACCCCTTAACGAATATACGTATCAGCAGTCCATGACACCTGCCTTCTTGGAAATGTCAAGAATATACGTATCAGTACAGCAGGAAATTTCCTTTCGTACGTCTTTTCTCAGTTCCTCAATTTCTGATACGAGGGTATCTGAGAAATGACATCACTTTCAGCGGTAAATGAGGAGCGGTACAGACTTTCTTCTCCTTAACGATGCAGTTCACGAATCGTCATGACTAGCCCTCCTCACTTTTAAAGCTGATCGTGTGATTAGGAATCGGAGCAGCAGCTCTTATGAAAACACTTTGAATAAATGAAATCATCTGCAATATTTTGTTAGTACAATATTAATTTTCTTCCTGGATCATTGGAATCTACTAGCCAATTTACTATTGAGCCTCAACGGCAGTAACTCGATATTGTCAGATCTCGATTAACAACAAATTCCACTCCTTAGAGATTTCAAGCCATGAACTGTTATCTGACTGAACAGGAAAAAGAATAGCAAGAGAAATGGTCATACCATAGCAACTCCAATGCACAAGATACTGAAGCCAGGGAAATTAAAGGGTGCTTCTTCAGAGAAAAACAAGACTGCATAATTCATAGCAAAAGCAAATCAGCGATCCCAAGTACTAAAGTAGTCCCTGCGGATACATTATTCTTAAATTCACAGACCTGTTAGAGGACTAAATATGATTGGAGAAATAACGGTGGCTAACGAATTTATGCCTTGAATGCATCCTTGAGCCTTTCCCTTGTTAGGTGTGTCGAATTAATCCAATGGACAAGTAGGTAATGAGTAAAATTAAACAAAGAAAATCAAACTGAAACCACAAAAGAATTAGGTCAGGACACCCTGGATTGTTTTTAGTCAATGGTTTCTTCCTTTCGATGTGTATAGAGATTACCAAAAGAAAAGTGGATATTTTAGAAATCTTGATTGGTGCTCAGTAGAACGTGAACAAATGCAATCAACGATAACTTGTAGATGGAGCTGTACCTGCTCGTTTGGCCCAATTTGCTTTGATGCAATGCTTCCCAACTGTAGAAGTTGTGAAATGGGTTAATTCAATGGGAAAAAGTGAGTACTTTCATAAAAGTAAATGAGCATTTCAGTCACAGAAAAAAGTTACATTACTCACACATGGAGGCACGATGACAATCATAGCAGAAAGCAGAGCATTTGCATATGGAACCTGTCCACGAAGAAGAGGTTGTGGACAGGTAAGTAGAAAGAAGACATGTTTTTGCCCAACGTCATAACCCATAGAATGCATGAATTGTCTCAAAGGAAACATATGGCTAATTAAAACAGCAGGAAAATTAGTTGAAAAAAAGTATTACCCATTTCGACCATGCTATGCTGTAAAGCAAAAACTGCAAGGCACCACATAAACAGACATGGTCAGCATTTTTCCTCCATATCTTCATTTTCATAGTAACAATGAGCATTAAGATCAAGACTCTTACATATGTGAAGCCCCCAAAGAGTGCTACTGAAAGCAGTCTTTCCTCTGCTACAAAGGGTGTCAAAAGAGGCACGAAAAGAAGCTGCATAGTCAATAAAATCAAGAACTGGAAATTTAATAATTGTCTATTTTTGGAATACTAAATCAAGTACCAGAATTTGAAGTGGAACGTGGGTTAGAAATTGAAGAAAGAATATAACAACATGGTTTGATGATGAATACCTGCATTACCATTGCTGTAACACCACCGATTAGCATTAGAACAGCATACTGGTCTTTGTTGAAGTTAAACCGTGCCTTTAGGAAATACTGCATGGTACAAGTAACAAAACTTTGAGAAGATTCAACTATAGAACTTTTGACATGTTTACTTGCAGGCCCTCCAACTTATTCTGATTCTATTCTAGTCTTCAAACGCCTTTCGTTCTTTTGCTGAGCAGTTGCGTATTGCAAATATATGCAGAACATCTCACAATGATTTTCTTTCGTTACTATTCTTTTTGCAGACTTACCTACATTTCCGACCAATAACTTTGAGATTTTCCTACAAATTGTCTGCTCTAATCTTTATCGTAATTTTTCAGTAATCAAGGGAATAAACATATCCGGCGCCGTAGATACGCAATTATATTATTAGACAACAGAAATTTACCAATAAAGAAACTTCTACTCCACCCTCTGCAAGACTGTTGAAGAAAGCAATCACTGCTGCTTGTGAAAATGTTGGGCTGCAACACAAGTTTTACGAGACAAATTATATCAAATCTACATCTACAGGAAGGGAAACAAATCAACAACTATCTCTTGCCAAAGCCTAATACACTCAAAATATGAAACACATTATTGCATTAAGCGTCCAGTGAGACCTGAACTAACTTGCATGTCCCGCGTGCAAATGTTACTGAAAATATGTCATAAAGGACCACTAAAGGCTTTTACTTCGACCATCAAAACATTGTCTTGAGAGAGGGTACTAAGAATTTCATGTGGTTCAAGGAAACGATAATAGTGCTTTCTTCCCTACAACTGATTGGGATATCCAAGTGGGCGAATAAGATAATCATAGGGCGATTAAATAAAATATAAAACTAACAGACCTATATCATAGTCTCTGATCAAGCTTGCGTCCCAAATAGAAATGCAAGATTTTCTACTCAACGAGCACTTGAACTTTAAAGCAACAATGATTTGCACTTGTATTTGCAAGTTCTATACTCCTACCTGATCTTAAGTAAGCAAAAGAGATCTCTAGGAGATGGAATTGCCTTGAACTCTGCTGCCTTTGCAAGTAAAGTGCTATGACCTTCAATGTCATCTGGTGCTTCCTTCAGTATCGGCTGCGTCAAGTTTTCAACACTTTCCTTGAGGAAAATTCTCATGTAGACAGCAGCAACTATTGACACACTTGCAGCAATCTGCCATAAAATGATTAGCATTATCAAAAAACTTGCAACCTTCGATTCCTGTTGAAGTTTGAACTTACAATGATGAAAGAAGCAGATAACAAAAATATTTCTAAAACTGCGAAGAGCAACCTGAAACGCCAAACCAGTGGTAAGGCAGCGAGTAGCCAAGGTTCCAAAAACATAAGCCGCAGAAACTACGCCTGAAAGAACCCCAAAAGCTGATGCTCGTTGTCCATCTGACACAACATCTGCCTGAGAGAATGATAACATCAAATGGTTTCTTGCACGTGAGGGAGACAAAGTTGAAAACTTTCTCAAGTGTTTTTATGTCTTAACTATATTTAACAGTCTAGCAACCTATCAGGCTTAAGATAATGCTGCACAGTCCATACACAACTTGCAAATTCCCAACTTCTGGACTGTGACTTAGATTGGTATCTCCTAAAGTAGGCAAGATTAATAGAAAAGTGACCCAGTTGAGATAATTACCACGTAGGCAAGAGCAAGGCAGTTAACGCTGCCATTGGTGACCATAGCTGTAATAGTTCTGAGCAGATAGTAGGCGTAAAAGAAGTTGGTTGTCCTTCTATATGCCAGTATAACTGTAGAAATAATATCGGTGTTTAGTATATGAAGTAGAAAAATCACAAGGAGGAAAAGGTTCCTTTTCTTTTCCAATCTATTGTCTTTTATCTTCATGCTGACAACATGGCATGATAAACTTGGAAAAAATTTGCAGCCCCTTGTAATTAGTGACAGTGGAGTTACTTCCTTAGCAGCAGGCACAAACTTCAATTATAATCATTAAATTTAAAAAGATATACATGTATTAATTTGTCTTGTATTTGCATAGAACAGTCTGGGCTTGAAGCCCGACCCCAAAATTGAAGTTATAGGCTTTAAGGGGATAATTGTACAATGAGTACTGGGACAAAGCATAAGGGAACCATATTTTAAATTGAAAAGCTGAAATTTAGAAAGACGAAGTTTTCTGAACGATTACGGAGAGCGTATGGATCCAAAACAAGCAAAGATAATAATAATAAAAAATAGGGGGGGAGGTTGAGCAGGAGGTTCACTTTAGTCTAGAAAAAGAAGGAAAAAGAACAAGGCATGTGGCGAGTAGAGATGAGAGCAACCTAACAGTAACCTGTAACCAAAAACTTTAACAGTAAGAAAGGAAGTGTAATTTTCGAAGACCAAATACCGCAATTACTTCCATTCCAAGTCAAGAAAAATAACTGAAACATCTCGGCTTCATATTTTTCATGAAACCTACGAAAAACAAGATTCACAACACTTAGTGTATAGAGGGTCCATTCCAGAGTCACCCCACACACACCACCAAGATGGAAAGACCTTAAGGAACAACTAATTATGATGCAAATCAAAATAGCGTGCGGCATACCAAGAGGAATAATGGAGATAGTCATAGGAAGTGTAAGCATAGCTTTCCTGCCATACTTGTCCGAAAGATTCCCGATCAGTGGCATCATCACCACACTCCCAAGTCCAGTAATCTGCAATTAAAGCTCATATTTTTGTCACTCTTCTGTTCTACATTCCTGGGATATATACTCGTCAAATCTGTGTTTAGTAAGGCAAAATGGTTCTTCAACTTCATTTCTTTAATGGGTATATTCGTTTCCCGCTTAATCATAACTTTACTGTGAAATACATCAGATTTGGTGGATTCAGTGAAAGCCATCTTCACCAAAAGATGTATAAAGTATATGCAACAGTTGCGTATTCTTATTGAAGTGCTTGTCAAATGTACTCTCCTTTTCTTTTGTACTACTCTGTATTAAAATTATATCCTTTAGTTATAAGTAGAACTGTCAAGAAAAGCCATTTCAAGTATATCTTGTGAACTCCTTATATCAATAAGATTAGTACCATAGTATATCTTTGATGAAAAGATCGTGACTTTGGCCATATATGTGGATATCGGAACAGTTTGTATGGTAGGTTTGATTTGCAGTTGGAAATAAGGGCAAGCAGTCCTGAGTTTGCAAGCTAATTACTGAATTGTTCTTAATATGTCTGGTAAAGACAAAACAAAAACATTTATGAATGAGATGAGCTCAAAGCATATGTCTGGTAAAGACAAAACAAAAACATTTATGAATGAGATGAGCTGAAAGCACATCAAACATCAACTGAAATAACTCATGTTTCTCTGCAACACCGTTTACAAGAAAACATGCCAATGGCCTTTTCTTTAATGAAGAGGAAGTTAAAAAATTTGAAATACGAGTCACTTAACTACATAATCAATGTGTTGAAATTTGATGTTCTTTTAAAAACAGAGAAGCTAAGCATTCTTACATGTCCAATTGTTCAATCCTTTTGTTCTAAAGCTTAGCAGGATCAAGTCAAACTAAGCTAGGAAAGAAGTAACAACTCATCGAAACTGTGCTGCAATATCTGTCAGTTTTTGATTTTGGTCTTTAAGGTGCAAATTCAAGGCAATCAATAACTAATTAAGCTAAGAGGATTTTTTTTTGCACTTCAGTTTGAATAATTTATGTCTGATAAGCACTGAAAATTGCATTAAAAAAGAAATGCAACTTATACTAACAAGTCAGGTACTTGATAATTTGAATCTTCTTAATTATGTTTCTAGGAGAAAATTCAAAACATCAATAAGTTGACTTAAAGTTATTTGAAAATAGATGATGATCGCTGTTTTTACACCAGAAAACATCTATAAACTCACCCTTTCAATTACAATTGTTGTAGTTCCAGCATTCAAAGTTCCTGACATTAGTTTATGCGCAAATAACAGTTTATTTATGGTCTTAAGAGGCAAGTGAGAGTTAAAAAGAATAAGTGGACACCCCTTTTTCAACTCCCAGGTACTATATTTAAGAAATCTTCAACAAGCAGTGTTACAAGAAATGACATTTTTAAGTTTTTCTATAATTGCTCCTCCAATGTTTAATATAAAAAGTTGTCATACATATCCTGTCAAAATGAAAACTTATCCGTAACGTTTGATCTTTGGGACATAGTAGCAACAGGAACACCTCCTCCACCTCTTCTAAACAACTTAATTATGAACTAAATGAAAAATCATAGTGAAAAGAAAAGTAAGAGGTACAAGACACTCGTTATATATAATACGTACGCCCAATTTTAGATGCCATCTTTATGAGAATAATGACAATTGAAATCGGTAAAGAAGTTTAGAACAAGGTCAAAGAAGAGTTTCAAAGATTTGAAAGCTTCAAATTCTCATCATCTTGAGAGAATTTGAAATGCTGAGAATGAGTGAGGTTAAAACTATGAAAGAGTTGAATGATAGATTAACAAATGTAATAAGCCAACTTTGATTATTTGGAGAAGTTCTTAAAGACATAAGAATTATTAGAAAGGTACTCATAATTGTCCTAAAAATATTGGAACACATATTTTAGCTCTCGAAGAATCTAGAGACATGACTTAACTCTCTTTAATAAAGATGAATTTCTTGTAAGTACAGGAACAAAGACGGAGTTTAAGATAAAAAGAGTAAGTTGAGGAAATATTTAAGGCAAACTCTAAACCACCTCATGCTTCAAAAACTAAAGATAAAGAGAAAAGTAAAGAGAAGAAGAACTTAAAGAAAAGAGGTGTATAGCAAAAGGTTAAAGGCATATTTCCATCTAGCACATTGTGAATCAACCATACTCCAAACTTTTGATGGTATAGGCCTAGTGCAAAATGTCAGACATGCAACCAATTGGGACATATAGAGAAAGTGTGTGAAAATAAAGAAAAAGGCAGTAGCATAAAAGGAACCACAAATAAATGAGTGTCTCTTCACTATAATGGCACTACTAGCTTGCTCTAACACATCAGTAGCTCATGAACTCAAGTTGCACTTACCACATGACACTTGATAAATTAATATTCAAATGACTTGAAGCTTCACCAATAAAATAAGAATTAGTAATGCAACATTTCTTAAAGTGAAAGGAAAAGGTAATATTATTGTAGTTCAAATTCCAATAAGTATAAAAATTATTTAGGAAGTTTTGTTTATGCCTAAATTGGACCAAAAGTTATTGACTGTTGGTGAGTTACTTGAAAAGGTTTTTTTTAATGATTTTTAAGAAGATTGAATGTGTGATTACTAACCCAAGAGAAAATGAGATCCTAATAATTGAAATGAAGGGAAGGCTCTTTCTAATTGATTGGAATTTACACGCTAAAATTATTGAAAATAGTAGTTCTTTCAATAGAGTCAACATTATTTTTGTTGATGAATATATGCTATGGAACAATATATTAGTGCATACTAGTGGTAGTGCTTTGATCAAAATAAAACAAAAGAGGTGGTTGAAGGTTTTCTTAAACTAATAGAATTAAAAACTATATGTCAATCTTGTCAATTTAGTAAGCAACAATTGCCCTCTGGAGAAATAACATAGAGAGCAAAAGAAAAGAATAATTAATCCATTCTAACTTTATAGATTAATGAGTGAACCATTACTCAAATTTTTTGTAATCTTTATAGATATTTTAGCAGACTCTATTGGATCTCATTTTTCAAACATAAGTTAAAAATTAAAGGTAAGATTTGAAAAAAAAAACTTGGTTTATTTCTGAAGCAGCTTAGTTTAGAAAATGGTACAAAGAATGTCTCTGAAAAGTTTAATAAATTCTATGCTAAAGAAGAAATCAAACATCAAATGATAACTCCATATACCCCTCAACAAAAAGGGAAGCTAAAAAATATGGAAATATAAGGGAAATGACAATATACTAATGATAAAAAAGAAGTTCTTAAATTTTTTTGAGAAAAAGCAATAAACACCTCTCTACTTTTACTAAACATGCTTCTAACCAAAGCACTTGAAGGTATAACTCCATTTGAGAAATATTTTAATAAATTGCCTTTTATTTTAGCATTGAAAGTCTTTAGAAGTGTGTTCTATGTTTGCATTCATAATGTGAAATTATTCAAGCTCGATAAGAAGAATTTCTTGGGAATTTTCATAAGTTATAACCTCTCAAGCAAAGCTTATAAAGTGTACAACATTGTTGTTAAAAGAGTTCAAGTCAGCTGAGACATGCCAGTAGATGGATGAAAAGACTATATTAAAAAGGAAGAAAACTATTGTAGTTGAAGGTTTGATATTAATTTAATACCTCAAATAAATGTTGAAGAAGCCATTGATGATGATGCTAAAGTAACTATAAGAGGCACTTAAATTTTGACAGATATGTATAAGAGGTCAAATATAGTTACCTTAAAGCCAATCAACTATGATAATGCTATCAACAAGAAAGCATGGCTAGAGGAAATAAAAGGAGACATATAAAGATCTAAAAGGATTAAACTTTGTCCTTAGTTGAAAGACGATCAAGTCAGAAGGTACTTGGGTTCAAGGGCTACCTATAATAAAAAGGAGTAGATTGTTTTGAAACCTTGGCACTTGAAGTGAGACAAGAAACTATTAGATTACTAATTACTCTTATTACTCAAAATAGGTGGAAGAGATTGCACATAGAAGTTAAATCAATATTATTAAATGAATTCATTAATGAAATTATATATACTAAACAACCTAATGGTTTTATGATTAAAGGCAGAGAAGAAGATTGAGGCCCCTTATAAGGCTCTTTAGAAGCTAAAATAAGCTTCATGAGCATGGTATAACATAATTGATGGGTACTTAGTGCAAGAATGGTTAGACATAAGTAAAAATAAAAGCTACCTTATATGTATTAAAATATGACAAGGTATGAAATTGATAGTTTTACTCTACAATAATGACTTAGTAATTATAACAAGAGATGAAACTCAAGTTGAAGGGCTAAAGCGAAAAATTGAGCTAGGCTTTACAATTTTTGACTTAGGAATGGTGTATTATTTTCTTGAGATGGAGATTGAGTAGCATAAAGACTACGTTTACATTGTTCAATGCAAATATACTGAATCAATTCTAAAAAATTCTAAGTAAGGCTAAACTAGTAGCCTTTCCTCTTGCTATCAATGTGAAGCTTTATAAAAAATATGGAGAAGAGAAATGCAATATAAGTGAGTATAGAAGTCTAGTAGATAGTTAATTATACCTGAATTATACCTAATTGCCACAAGACTTGACCTTATATATGTAAGCACTATATGGAAGGAACAAATAAAAGGACATTATTATAGATCATCTAAAAGAGTATAAAGATATCTCATATGAACGACTAATTATAGTATAAAGATACCTCATATGAATGACTAATTTTGATTAGGATTGGTAAAAAGAACCAAGTCTGACCTAACCTAACCTAAGTTAATGTATCAAGTTTGATCAACTCGTACTTTGTATAAGGCTCAAACTTAGGAGGTTGGTTAGAGGTCCAAACCGATGACTTGAATAACTCGTGTTTCCTACTATAAAATGATGTTGTTTTAGGAAAACTATATAAATTGTTATTATTTTAGGCAACCCAAACCCGGATAGGTTTTAGATTGAACTCAAATTATGTCTTGAAAAGATCATGTTGGATTAAGTTGAACCAATCTATTACTATCTCCAATTTTGATCTCCAATTTTGACATTCTTATCAAAAAATTAGAGATGTAATCTCATCAGTTTAATCATTTTATTATAAATTTCACCAAAAATCAAGTGAAGAAAACACACACTCACACACACATCAATTTTACACCGAAAATATATAATGATGACTAGTTTCACACAAATATATCTACTGAAAAATTCAACCTTTTACCATAATTGTTATAATTCCAACATAAAAAGTTCAAAATTTAAATTTATATGACAAACTTCATCACAATGCCACTCACTAAGAACATTAAATACCAAGAGAAAACCAACATACAATTACAATTTCCATAATAAATATGAACTTTACCTTTCTTCTTTTTTGGCAAATATTTCAATTCTTTATATTTGTCTTTATATTGGATCTTGTAATTAGAAGTCAACTTTTTGACAAAATTTATGTTACCAACGGAAATACTTTTTGAAAAAGAAAACATAGTGATCGAATGGTGTAGAAAAGCGGAAGAGGCCATTAAGAAAATTGAAGATTAGAACGTACAGCTTGCTGGAATCCTGAAAGATAGATAGCAAGTGAGCAGTGACTCTGACCAGGGCAGAGAGCTGACATGGTGACATCTGTTATCGCCGGAATCACCATAAAAGTAGCCAAGTAAGATAAAAACACCGTCACAAACAGGTGGCTCATATCAGTCAAACTACCCTCCATCTCTTTTCAACCTCCTTTTAGTGGATCCTGCGAGAAGTGTAACTCTACATTATTAGGAATATACAGTTAAGAAAAAGATGTAGCAATAAACAACCGTCGGTTGAAGAAATAAATGTTGCACTTCACTAATACAGTTAGCTTTATTTACGTGGGTAGAGCATAGTTTCCATGTCCCTCTAGTTTCCATCAAGAGGAATGAGCACTCACACTACTCAACGGTCATATACATGGTTGATTACTCACCTTACCTAAGAGTCATTACATGATGTTCTATCTTTTTCTCTTGCGAACGATCTCTGAATCTTAATCCTATGCCGAGGGGATGCCTAACATTGGCTGTCCGGCCACTCCCTCAATTAGTCGTGCGAATATATTGTTTGATATGAAGGACAATTAATGTATGTACACACGAGAGTTGTACTCCTCATGACTTCTTGTTAGTGTAATGATTTGATTTACTTTTAGAACTTAATATTCAATTTCCCTTCATTTGAATTTGGCATTTATTATTAAATATATTATTTAAAATATAAAATTGGTGAATTAATATATATATATATATAATGTTGTTAAAAATTTATTCAATTCGTATTATTTATATGCCATGAAGAGCAAAATATGCAAATAATTAGGTATGATGAAAACTCTTAACTTTCTGGTTCATTTTAATGAAAAGACTGACTAATTCATATGCATTTACCAGTTTTACTACCGTAAAAGTTTTTCTATTATGAGTACTTTTTGATTAACAAAATTTCAATTCAAGTGTTTGGGAGATAGGTGTACCCCCATTCTTGATAGGTGCAAAAATGTTTAGTGTATATTTCCATTTATTAATACCCCTAAATGAATAATTAGGTAATTGTTATTCGTTTTCGTGCCCTGTAAAGGTACTGATGCATATAATGTTTCTCTTGGGAAAAGGTGAATTGCTGTTTAAATGATAGGATCAACAATAAAAGGTCATCTTTTTTAATACAGAGGTTTTCCAACTCCCAAAATATAACAGTAAAAGGTAAAAAAGAATTTTTTTGAAAAAATCTAACTGGCCAATTGAGTTCTATAATAACTTCAGTAGGTTGGTATTTGATTAGGTTTATGACTAATCCATGGGGTTGGTATGATAAGAAATCACACATTTTCGGTGTCCCAAATGGTGGACAGTGCAATCTTGGGAAATTGACACATGATTACTTTTATGATAGCGTCTATGGAATAAGATAGCCATAGCGTCTTCCTTTTGAAGACAACGTTGATAGGACACTTCTTTAGTGGCTTGATATCTCCAAACTGTTTGTAATGGGATTAAGATATTTAAGATGTTGAATAAGAAGTGTAAGAAGATTCATACGGTGGTTTGATTGCAAAAAATGGAAGTGTAAAGATTCCAATTCAATCACGAACAAAATGGCAAAAATACTTTTGGTGCAGACAATGCCCTTTTCCTCCTAAGGCTCATCAAGATTAGTCTACAATTAAACGGTAACTATGTGGTAACAATTGCGTGTTGTGAGTTCAGTTTCAGGGGGACCTAATGCAGCGACTTAGTCCCCTCCCACCAAATAAAACACCTTTCAATTAATACTTATTAATTATATCCAGAAAGAGTTTATTTGAATCAAATCACATTAAGATACATCGAAAGAGGTATTTCTTTCTAGAATGTTATTAATTCTCCAGTCGTAGCGCACACTAACTCTCCTTATGTCAATCCATGGAGAAAAAGGTTATTTGAATTAAACCACATTAACTTTAAAATTAAATGGGATTTTACCTTCTCTAATTATACAAACACACACCAACATCGTGGTAGAGACTATAGTAGACTAGTAGTTGCTCAATGTATAGAGTAATTTCCATTTTCACAACACTAAATATGGTCCCAACTCCCACAAAAAAAAAAAATAAATAAAAAGAGACATGGTCCAACGTGTTATAACATTTGACTGAATCCAAGAGTTTACTTCCTCGCCTACCAAAAACTATAAGAGGCAACTAGACAATTAGGATTGACTAAAGAAGCTGAGTCTAGTAAGAAGTCAATGGATTCAATTTGAGTTAATTGAATTTTAAGTTGTATTCAATTTTTTTAAAAATATTTGAACTTTAGATAAAGGTTTGAGATTGGGTTTTGTAACTTGATCCAATATGAAGTCTGAACCTTATTCATATATAAATAACGTTGTTTTGTTTATATAATAAACAACATTATTTTTATACTTAAAACTTCAATATGTAACAAAATGAAGTCATTTTTATATTTAATATTTCAATATCACGGCACACCCTCCACCTCACTTTCATGTCTCTCATCTCTATTCCCTTAGTTGCTATTGTTCACTTGAAAGAATGGTGGTTGCTGCCTCTCTGTTGCTCTTTACAAAGTTTGAATTGTATTTTAGGAGTAATAATATTGTTCAAGATTTCTTTTCTTTGGATTCTTGAATTCAAAAATGCTAATTTATACCCAATGTTTATGGTTTCGGTTTTCTAATAGTTATTTTCATGGTTTCTAGTTCTTTTCTCATATCATTAAAATATTCTTTACAAGGGGTTTTGTATTTTTTTAGGTTTCTTTTTAATTGCAGATTGATCATGATGAAAGAGAGTTAGGCATATCAAGTAAGGAGATTTGATGAGTCAGATTAAAATGGATTAAGAGTTATATGGTTTAACAGGGTGTTTGGAATAGTAGGAAGTGAATTCAATTGCAGCATTGAATTCAATTCAAGTGTTTGGAAATAGAAAAAAGGGATAGCTTCAATTCATTTTATAAATTGAATTTACCTGAAAAAGTATCAGAATTGAATTATAAACTGGGACTTCAATTCTTCTTTTGAATGTTGAAAATATCCTTTCAATAATACCTATCTAACTCTACCATATATTTCTTTACCTCAAGCAGCTGCTCCCACCTCAAACAGCCGCTCCCACCAAGAAAAGGAATAACAACACCTTCTCCACGAATCAAAACCTCCCACCATGTCCAGGTTTTCCCTTTTCCTTATTCATGGGTGTCTTTTCCTTTTTCGTTTTTTTGTCTATGATCATTGTTCTCTTTTAGATCCATCGTTCGATCTAGCTTTTTCTTTCAAACTTGTTATGATAATATGTAATTTGGAATGAAATTTCAAAAATTGATAGTGCCTTTTAGTTATCAATGCAAAAGAACTACTACTCGTTCGTGTACTTTTAAGCTTCCAAATTATAAGAGTTTTCTATTGTCTTCATAGCTCGGTTTAGTTTAATGTCAGTTTCCATCAATTTTTTCTTTTTATTTTAATAATGAACTTTTTTGATGATATCACTTATAATGAAATTGATGTTTATAACTTGCTTTATGTAAGTGTGAATGCTTATTATTTAATAAGATTATTTTTTTAGTCAAGGGTAAAAATGTCATATGAAATAATTGAATTCATTTTGATTGTGTTCCAAACAGTGTAATTGAATTCAATTATAATATTACTGGATTTATTCCAAACAGTGTAAATTGAATTCAATTCAGTCTCATTAATGTAATTGAATCCAATTCATTAATGAATTCAATTCGAAGATTTCCAAACATCTTGGAAGTTCGAGAGGTTTTAAACCACTTGAAATCTGATCAGTTTTAGATTCAGGCGATATGAACCAGGTTTAATTGGAATTTGGGTTAGGTTCGGGTTACTTGTAAAAGGCTTTAAGCCAAACCTAAGTAGCCTTTGGATTAGTACAGTCTGCCAATTACCAAGCAAATAGGTGGTCTCACTTACTGTATAAACATTTTATAATATGATTTATATACTAAAAAATAATTTTGTAACTTGAATATGTAATAAGTGAAATTGTAATTTAAATAATCAACACAAATCTTTTACAATAACATTCACTCTTCATCATTTTCTTTTTATTTCCTTCATCTTCTTTCATTAGGATATCTAAAAGTTTGACGATATTTAGAGAAAGTTATAAGAGATTAACAAAGATTTTTGTCATGTGGCCTTCATCAAAAGTTTGAGATGAACTTTAAATCTAAGAGAGATTTATATAAATGGTGGTTCTCGTAGTATTTTCCCTTGTCTTCCTATATTTGTATTTATTTTTTTTATTCTTCCTTTTGGATTGATGACAAAAAGCAATTTTTTGGGCATTCTTAATCTTACTAGTAATGCATTACTACCCTTTCTTCTAATACCTTTTTTTTTTTCTCATTTTTATCTTCACTCTAAAATCATTAATTTATTTTCTCTTTGAGTGAAAAATAAAGGTTTATATACAAGTTGTATTTGAAACATAAGACAATTGGGAAAATTTGCAGCAATGTTGTGAATACATAGTTCTTCTCTTGGAATCTAGGAGAATATAATAACTAAGATAAAAATTATTATGATATTTCTTTTGATTAATTCAATGATCCTACTAAAGTGAGACATGCAATAATCTAAATCAAAACCTTTTATAGGATTCTTTTTGGCAATAATTGATTGAATTGTTACAATTTAATCATATGCTTTTAAGAGAAAAAATTTCATTTTTTCCAACTAAAGATGCCTACATCTTTGTTGTTGATAACATTTATCTTGTCAAACATTTAAACTTGATTGTTTACTAATAATGGTAGTATAGTCTTGCATAAAACATTTTTTGGTAGGAGGGAGTGGAGAGGGGTTTTTTGTGTGCATGCTTTATAGAAGTAACTAGAATTACCTTATTATAGGCATACTGATAAGTTTCCAATTTTGGTTTTAGAGACAATTTTTATTGCTTCTCTTTAGCTATTCCCCTTCTAATGTATATCTCTAGCTCCTTTCTCTAGTTAATTCCTTCCAGCTTTTCTTTTGTTATTGTACTTCCAACTTCTTGCCCTCCTTCCTTCCTCCTGAGTTACAAGGGCATTTTGGCAATTTTCACCTTCTTACTTATGGCTATCACTTTCAAATTACTATTTTTAGTTAATTTCTTGATAGGTGAGATCTTTCCCATGACTCCTTTGCAAAGTCTTTTCTATTATAAGGCCTCTTCATAACCCTGACCAATCTCCTCCTATCCTACCTCTAATCAGAAAATACATAGAAACCCACGTGTATAGTATCCATCCCCGCTCTCTAGTCCTAGAGGCCTCCTCATATTCACCTTCAGATTTAGATTTTCCTCCTTTAAAACTCCCTTTATATAAAGATTTAATATTCACATTTGAAGGTCTTTTTAGGTCTTGGATCACTTGATGAGGTCAAACCAAGAAAAGTTAGAGGTAAGCTTGCTCACTTCCCAAGAACTACCTGTGATAGGGTAGTTTTGCCACCTTTAAAGCTCTTATAAGCGGGATCAACATCTTGGTCCTCTTTTATAATTAGATTTTTCTTGGATAAGAGACCTTCTTACCCTAAAATGAATGAATGCACCTCATTTAAGTGCGGTAAATTGGGTTTAGAGAAAACACTCCTTACAAAAGACATATGATTCATATTTAAATTCTCTAGTAATGCAAATCTTATCAGTATCTTGAAACAAAGTCCCTGGCATGTTGTAGGAAAGCCCCTACTTGTTCAAAACTGATATCTAATACTGGTTCTTAATAAAACCAAGATCAAGGTAATCCCAATATAGCTCAACTTCCATAACTTGCCATTAGAATACTGGACTCTAGAAGGCTTGAGTTTCCTGGTAAGCCTGTTAGGTAAACCCTTATGCTTAGACTCTCAAACTACCAAACTAGTTTACATTGGATATGTGAGGGTGTGTATTAAAGTAAAAAAAGAAACTTAATTACCTACTTCCGTGCTTATCAAAAGATTATATGATGAAGGCTCTCCGGTTGATATAATCCAACTTTTGTATACTTAGAAACTTGACCCCTAATCTAAGATTTGGAAACCTACATGGAAGGTTTTTAAGATAAGTACCTATAGTGAACCAATAGAAACTAAAACAAAAAGGTGAATCTATAACAAAGGAATTAGAGGTTCATAATACACCCTTGGATGAAAGGAATACTTCCTAGGGTAAAACCTAAAGATGTCCTTGCCTCTGAAAGCATAATTACTTTTAATAATTCCTCACTAAATCTTATAGGATCAGATTAAAGTGAATTAGAGAATCCAGATACCTCTAAAGCTCCTTAACCTTTTAAAGTTATTAAAGCATTTAATAACCTAGCTAATCTAAGAAAAAGGCCTGCAATATTTTAGAATAATAGCGTAGAAACTAAACAATTTAGCATCATGTTTAGTACTTCCAAAGGTAGATCTAGGAGGAAATCTAACAAGAGGAAAAAGATTATGAGATCTTTCGACGTTAAATGACTATATCTATTTTAGTTTGAAATACTAAAGGATTTAATGGTCCTAAAGAAAAGGTGTGAAGGATGTGATTTTAGAGGAGTCAATCTTATTTGGACTTCTAAAAAAAAGGCTAAAAGGATAAAAGAGGAGCTTGGTCTTTTGGGAAGCAACAGGAGATTCATAACCAACCGCTCTTACCACTTCAATTGGAGAGTTATGGTTGGTTGGAATCCTTCCTTAAAACAGGTTACTAAATTATTCATCTTGGATTAGGTTATCCATATGATATGCTATCTAAGTATGTGCTCTAACTCATTCTTCATTTTCATGATATATGCTACTAAATTAGGTTGCCAAAAGGCTAATCTCTGGAATAAATTAAAAAAGAATACAAAGAGGAGTTTCATCTTCCTTGGCTTTTTATAGGAGATCTCAATTATATTCTTACCTCAAATTACACTAAAAGGGTAAGAGTAAATATGAAACACCCAAGAGATAAGCTCAGCTTAATTACTAGTCAATTAGATATATCTAGCCTCAGTTTCATAGTTCATTTCTTCACCTGAAACAAAAAACAAAGTAGAGACCTTCACTTAAAAAAAAAAAACAAAGTAGAGACTAGTTTATGAGGAAAAACTTGTCAAAGCTTTGTTGATAATGAATGGCTTAAAAATTTCCTACTAGCTTATTTGGTTATTCTATATGCTCTAATCACTCAATAATTGAAGTTATGATTATGGTTAGTCTGATGCCAATAAAAGCTCCAATCAAATTTTATAATTTTCTTTTATAGGTTGAAGGATTCCAAGAAGTTGACCCAAGAGGAATGAATAAAAAAATTACTGGTTACAAGGCTTTTCAATTGGTCTCTCGACTAAAAGCTATGATGGAAGAGATCATAGCTCTTAAGAGAAATTCTTGCTTAAATAAGAAGCCCAAGTGGAGGTATAACATCCCATTACTTGTGGGAAGGTTAAAATGGTAAATGTGAGTGATTAATGAGAGTTAGAGATGCATTTCCATGTTCATGCATATCATGTTATATACATACATATGAATCGTGAAGTTGTGTCACATGAAAATAATCGTACATGCATTCATGAATAGTTCTGGGTATAATTAGATTGAATTATGATTTTTGGGTGTTTTGAGAATTTTGAATTTTATTTATATGGAAAATTCTATTGGTTAGTAAGAATATTGCAA
>JANSVA010000218.1:47321913-47336298 GCA_025504915.1 Erythroxylum reticulatum | reverse complement strand
CATATTAGCAGTAAAGAGGATAAAATAAAAGAGAAACCTTAGTGTATGATAAGAATAAACCTAACCAAAGGAAAACCCGTTAAAGTTGGTTGAAGATGAGGGCATGTATCAGGTATGTAATAACAGGCCAAGGAGGCTCAAACTATTGACAATTTGCACTTGGAAGAACCAAAAAGAATTGTGGTTAATTGGTGGAACGCCCATAACCCACAATCTTTGAGTGGAACAGAAATTTTTACACATTTACTCTGCCAATCTTAAAAAAAAAGTGTATCTAAGCATGCACCAGAGGTGGTTGATTCCGGCGCAAATTTTGGTTTTGCGTGTGAGACATTGACCGTTCTACTTTCCTTATGATTGGTATTTCCTCATGCTTCAGTAAACCTTTTTATCTGAGAAATGAATACCATCTGAGGTTGCACCTTCAACTTTGTTCAAATGGTCAGGAAAGTTTCTTTCTGTTACTGCGACAATATTTGCTTCCACAATTGCACTGAAAGGCTTTAATTGGGTGGTGCTTGTCACCAAATTCAATGCCATAATCCTGCCATCAAAGAAGTTTAAGTTAACTCAAACGGGATACTGCGAATCCTTTATTACAATATATCTTAGCGTAGTATTTCAAGATGGATAGAAAATTACCCATGTCAACTCCTCCATAGCTTCAATGTCCCTAACCGTGAAAAAAGCAAGCTGCATGATATTCAAAGGGAGAATTTGTGATATTGTATTTGCAGAAGCAAGTTATGAGCCTTGAAAGTGTTTAGAATTACTTACATGATAGTAGTGATGGTCGGGAGTCTCCACTTCCACAGGGACCTCGGCTAAGTTAGCATCATAACATCTGACAACTCAAAATATTTTTTTAAGGGTTGAGGATAAATAGCAGATGTAGAAAGAAGGAAATAAAGGCTTAACTCCAACTTTTTGTTGGCACAGAAATGGTAGGACAGTGAGGAGAATTGGTGTATTATTTACTGAGAATCTCCACATGGACAACCGAAATATTGACCATAATACTAGTCAAATTGACTGAATATAGTTTTTTTATATTGAAAGATAACAATTTTAAAGCATTGGTTGAGCCTCATTTTCCATTAGAAGCTGAAACATCTATCTGTGATTAATAAGTCCAAATGTCATTTCTTGTCATACCTGTGATTAATAAACCTGCCTACGTTTCCAAACTCTGTTGCATCCAAACAAAGGGCCTCTTCATCTTTCAGTATTCTCTCAGAACCCCAGTCTGCATCCAGTAGAACTGGATAGG
This sequence comes from Erythroxylum reticulatum, assembly GCA_025504915.1. Taxonomy (NCBI): domain Eukaryota; kingdom Viridiplantae; phylum Streptophyta; class Magnoliopsida; order Malpighiales; family Erythroxylaceae; genus Erythroxylum; species Erythroxylum reticulatum. Next base: position 47,335,028 of record JANSVA010000218.1, on the reverse strand, counting down.
TATGCTTCTCGTTTACAGCAGTCCTTTCCTTGTTTCGATCATAAAGTTCTTGGTTGGTCACAATTTCCCCTACATACTCGCAGATGAATGTGCCTTTCTTCAGAGCATTCACAGGTCGAAGACCCCAACCTTTCCCTTCAGGTGTTGCAAACACCTACAACCTCCAATTTGTAAACCTCTTATCTGATGAATATGTCATCAAAAGATTAACCAAAAGCAACAAAGTGAATTTGTAGAATCTGACCTGCAAAGCTACTTGTATGCCTCGCTGAACGATACGATTGCCACAATGCTTGCTGCAGCCACATTTAAACCAGCACTCTTTTATGAACTTCCTAGTTAAATGGCCCTCACAACGCTTTATTTTCTTACCCTTCTGCAGCATGCTGTTTTGAAGAGGGCAGATTTCACAGTAATAGAAATGCTTTCGTTGAGGCTCCCTAGTCATAGCAATGCACTCATCTACAAATTCTTCCTTAAGTAGCCCCTCTTGCGTATAGACAAACTCTCCTTGAGTTTCTGCAGCACAGGCACAAGGTAAGGCGGAAGACAAACAATCTCCCCGACACTGTGAGCAACAATTTCGGTCAGATATACGAGCAAGCGAGAAAACAATCTGAGCATCGTCATGAGCCAAGTTATTTTTTATGTACATAAAATCTGGCAATTCTATGTTACTGCACTCATTCACCAGGGAAATTTTTACACTCTCCTGACCCCTGGTTATGTCGTTGAGATAAATGGGATATCTCTTCTGGAGAACAGCCTCCATATTACGAGACTTCAAAGATCCCGAGAATTCTAACAATTTAATATTTTCCTTACTTGCGACGTTAACACCCTGTCAAGAGAGAATAAAAGAAAATTTAGTGTACTGAAGTTCATATCCATCAAGACCATGAAACTGCTGAAGAAAATGGGACACCACCTGAGGAATAATGTGATCTTTAACTTCTACATTTTGGTAGTTTGGCTGCAAGGAAGTGTCTCCTACATGATTTTGACATGATTTTGGTGATGTATCCAGAATTATAGGTGCAATTTTATTACTGGGACCAGAGTCCATCTTCAGGAAGTACTCACAGACTTTATTCATCAACTTTGTCAAGGAGAAATCTGAGTCCTCAATTGCGTATATTCTGCGACATTCATTTTCTACCTCTCTAAGAGCAGCATCGAAAGTTTGCCTTTGGGAAATCGAATGTCCAGCGGCGTTACAAGTTAATGAGATCTTCACCTCCTTATTGGCGGATGAAGCAATGGCAAAGTGCAAAGGATGCGAATTAGCAGCTACTCTATTCTCCATATCTAACGCTTTCAAGTCCTTCAATTTTGAGTCATCTGTTTCGCATTCTGAACTGTTTCCTTTTGAATATCTGCCTGCAGCATGTGGATCTTTTGCATCTAGAAAAGCGAAAGTCTATAATTAAGAGCAGGATAGATCAAGAATTTGATATGTTATCTTAGCAAACAAATGCCACAGGAAATTCCATTGCAATTAGCAAGTATAGAATAAAAACAAATAACACAAGCCACAAAACTAACAACTAAAAGGACATGTCAAAATTGATATGATTTGACGTTCAAGCTTATATGTCCTTGAGAAACAATCAAGGAATTTCTATTATACGCCGAAAACTGGAAAATACACAAACACTTGGAATTCTTGGTTCTATCAGATGCTTCACGACAATTACAAAAGCTCACTTTTTAGAAATTCGAGAGGGAATCCCAAAATTTTCTCTCTGAAAGAACTTCAAAACTAGCACTCATGGTAGCAAAGTAAAACAGCAAATCCCAACGCTACATGAAATGTAGTGACGTCTATCCTTCCGCAAAAAGTTCAATAAAAACCAGCAACATTAGCTAAATGGTAACTGACAGAATGATTAAGGCTAATATACCAAGAGGCATAACAGCCAGGGAAGCATTAAGAATGTAACGACTCATAGCGGCAGAGACTTCTGCTGTCATTACTGCACAAATTCAACACATACCCCGTGGAAATGATATCTGTATTGCCTTACCCTTGAGAAAAATGGATCCTGTTTCTCTGGTCGTAGCTTCAAAATAATCTTCATGCCTTGCAGTGCCCGCACAAAGTGTCGAAGGTGAGATTCTAGCTCTTTTGCCAGAAGATGACGAAGCCTGGCCATTCTGGCTTGTTAAACCCTTTTTCACGCACCTAAACTCTTCTCCGTCATCCGAGCATCGATCTCCGTCAAATATTTGCATCTAGTAATAACAAGAGGGAAAAGATTAACATATCCCACGTAGTACAGAAAATTAATCAAGTTCAATTTTATCAGAAATCTATCCTGCATGAACATGTGTGACAGTAATCAAATTACCTTCATGAGACGCACCTTTTCTTCCCCTGTATACCTATCTATCAGAATATCAATCACAGCTCTATAATTTTCTTCTTCAATGAACTTCCAATCATTGTTATAGAATCTAGCGAGCCTCGTCAGCGTAGCCTTCACTTTCTCTTCCGGGAAGCCAAAACTTGCAAGTGCCTCACAGGCATCCGCTATCTTTTGATTGCTATGTTTACTTTTTTCTATCATCACCAAGCTAGACACCTTAATACAGCTCAGCGCACGAAATTCCTAACACCACCTATCTGTGGTTACACCTTGCCAGACATCAAAGCCCAACTAATCTGAGAACCTGCACAAGCAACCCAATCAGCAGAAAACCTAGTCATATATGCGTGACTTACATAAAGATTTAACCTTTACGATGACACGACAAAACACTCTATCCCGTGAAAGGTTTAAGGGTTTTATATGATGAAGGAAACTCTACGCATATATCTATTCCTTAGAAGCTAAGTAATTCAACGGTGAAGGAAAGCAGAGAACCTGATCTCCTTGGGTTTTAGTAGACTTTACGGTTTTGTGAATGCAAAACGCAATGTACGAGAAAAACATGCAGTAATCAGCATCGCCTTGGTGCATCTCGCAGACGGGCTGGAAGACGATTTTTGGAGTCCAGTCCTGACAATACATAGGGCTACGTTATATTTGTGACAAATTTGTACATTTTTATATATATAAATAAATATTTTCTACCCAACCCAAAGATATGAATACATAAACTATATAATAAAGAAAAAGTAGATTTGGTTACTATTAGTCTTGAGGGATAATGCTTTTAACTTTTGATTGTACGTTACTTCCGTTTCCTTTTTATTTAACACTATAATATGAATCTATTCAATCTTTAAATGTGACTGGAGTCAGAATTATAAATTTAACGGATGCAATCAATTTCAATAATACAAGGGCTCGTATTAATTTATCAAATATAAAATATAATGTTTAGATTAATTATATCACATTTAGTTTTGTGTGCTTACTCTTAAGCTTAGTTTTTGGTGGAGCTTGACTCGGACGATAAGGTTATGCAAAGATATCCCTTTTTTGAAATGGATAGGATTCAACATTGCTAAATATTTGAAAAGCTATTCGTTGCTCATTCATGATATGAAGGTCATCTAATATACTATGTTTATGGTTTATGCCGTAAATATTAACAATATTTGACTTGATTTTGCTTGAAGAACACTATTGGAAAAAGGGCATTTACCGACGGAAAATGTTAACTTTTTGTCGGTAATTTAATTTTCTGGCGGTTTTTACCAATGATAAAATTCGTCGCAAAATACTGGGTCGTTAAATTTGCCGACAGAATTTCAATTCAGTTTGAAATTTACCGATGGAACGTTACATCCTTTGATAAATTTACCGATGGAGAGAATCATACCAACGGTTTATGATAAACTATCAGTGAATGTACAGTAAATATGTGAACATATACTGACGGTTTGCCAATAACCGTTAGTAAATGTCGCTCAAATTACGAACGGAAGCGAGACTTCCGGCTATAAAATCCCTAAACATTTACCAACGGTTTACCGCAAACTGTTGATAAATATGTGTTCACTTACCGACAGAGACTCAAATTCCGTCAGTAATGACAATGCACATTCTTCCTCAATTCCCTCCATAAGTATTTTCTTTTTTAAAATCTCGATATTAAATTTGATTTGGATAATTTCAACAGCTATAAATTATCTGTGCAAATTTTTTTGATTTGTTTATATATTTAATTTGTTTAAACATAAAATTAATTGATCATATAAAAAAAATTCTTCATTGATAATAAAAACATTAAATTGTACATAAATTGAAACTAAATGACAACAACAATCCTACTGTCTTAGTAAGCTCGGATGGTCTGAGTTTCTACCCCTCTCCTTAATCTGCAATTGACTTATCAAGGTCTCCACTGTACTCTCAAGCTGATTGATACGTTCCACTGCCGGCGGTGTACTCGCTGCTGTACTGGACGTAGAGCAGTGTGAATAACAAGTGTTCCTAAATGAGCTTAGCCCGAAGATCCTTCCACGGCTGTCTGTACCACCTATTGCGTCAAAATATGCCTAGCTGTCATCAGCCGCTTGTTCTGCTTGAGACTGTCACTGTATTATTTCTTATATTTGGTCCTATTAGGAGGCAATGCTTATATTATAATTAGTAAGTCATAATTATTAAGAATGAATATTAAAGCATAAATTTCACATACATTTAGTTCTCTATATCGGCTGTTGACGAATGTCACACCGTCATGCTTCTTAGTGTGAGTATGCAAAAACAACTAACAGGGTGTAGGCCTTATTTCCATAGACTTTTCCTACATAACAATAAAATGTTCTAAGTTAAATTAGAATTTATAAAAATTTCGGCATAGTCTCCTCTATTTCTATGATATTGCTCCCTGTTGAACAAAGAAAATAACTCACCATAGTCATATATGGTACCAGACATTTATACCATGATCATTATCCATCATCACAACATTCACACATCAATTTAAATTGAAAAACAACAAAGTAAAAAAATTAGAATATAAGTGTAATAGTTAGATACTTACAAGTTTCTCTGCATGCTTGTAGTGGATAATTGATCCTCCCATATAAACGGGAAGATTGTCTCCCCTTGGACCTCCACGTCTGTTAGTCGAGTTACACCCTGATATGAATATCGCCTCAGATGATGTCCAGTATTCCTACCAACGACTCCATATGCCCTCATAAATATAAGGTAGTCGTACATCAACCTTGGGTATCGTATCAACAAAGTCGAGATAACATGTACGAGCTCGCCTCTCTCATACACCATGTATGACCCTATCGATACCAAAATCCCAGTAAAATTGTTTATGAAATTAAAAGGAAAAATTCGATAACTTATAATCTAATATTGTTTATGTATCCAAATAAATGAACAAAGGAAATTATCAACATATTGTACCTCAAACTCCTGAGAGTAAAATGTCTTTATGGCCTGAGAGATCTTCTTCCATACATAACTCTTAGGATCAATCCTCTAGTTAAATGTAGATGTCATATGTCTAGAACACGGTCCAAACGGAATCATCCTAATAGAAGAATAAATAATTTTATACCATTTGAAAAAATTTAAACCTATAACTTAATTATAAACATATATAGTGTTTCATGCGATTTCACTTACATTTGATTGACTATTATGATATACATTCTTCCATCAGGTCCCTCATCTCCAGGCAGGTAGTCGTCTCCTTCATTTGCTATAGGGGTAGTGGATGATGTATGAGTGATGGATGGTGAAGCATCAAGAGCAGCAGGTGATGCTTCATCTACAACTATAGGCCCTGGAGGTGGAGGTGGTGATTCCATTGCAGTTGGAGACTATAATGGTCCACCTTCACAGTAAGTTTCACCGAATATGCGTTTGAACCCAGGCCGCATTACATCACGTTGTCTCTTTGGTCCCATATTTCTACCTAAAATTCATTATTTATTGAATTTTGTAGCAATATAAGAATTTGTAGTGGTTGTCCAATATTTTACACAATATATGTAATAGGATATTGTGATTTGTTGAATATCATATTGAAGTACAAACTTTGAATTCAATTATAAGAATAATTGTTACAGTTATAGAACAATAATGTAATTAGTTTGAAGTTGAGTCTAGTGTATTGCAGAGATAAACCACAATGATATAATTATTTTCTTGGATTCCAATTGACACGAGAGTCAGTGAAGGTAAATGAGTTCCCGATGGCTGGATTCCCAAGAAGGGTCCTAGTATGTTCAAACGCATCAATGGAAACAGTTAAAGTTCTTCCCTCACGTGTAAGGTTTTGAACACATTCTTGTAATAGCGTTTCCACTATTGCTAAACTTGTAGATGAAATGGTACGAAAAGGTTTACCTACAACACAATTAGTATAGAACTTACTTATTGTTAGATTAGATACTCATTAAACAAACCTATCATGAAAACTTACACGTTCGTGAATGTCCATACAAGCTCTATGGAATTGCATACAAGCTCTATGGAATTGCCAACTTTTCCAAAGTAACCGATTTCACTAATCCTTCATCGATCGTTGTGTCATTGCTCCCGCCTCCTTTGGCGTACATGTCATCTTCGAGATGCAAGTAAGCTTAAAACAACATGTAGTATATACCATCAAATGTGAATAAATATTATATCTTCATAATAGGAAATTAGATGTACATAATAAGGAAAGTGACATTGTTCAAATGATACTATACACCTTTAAGCAGAAGATCCACCATGAAAGGAAAATGATCATTAGTTAATGAAGTGGAGTTTTTTGCTGCATTGTGTAATCCTTTAGTAGGGAAAAATTTTCCACATTCCTCCTAATGGAATGAATTACTACCATTCGGTACCAAACACCATGTCGACATTCCTTCATTAAGAATTTGAATAAAATATTTGACACAATATGTTGAAAGATTTGAAATGATCTTCTTTGTTAAATAAAATATTCAAATAAAAGCACAAACTAATCGCTATCATAACTCAATTGTAAATTACAATCATCTTCATTTTCTGAAGAATAAGAATCAAAATCCGACTTCTCTTCAGATCTCTGGCCCTCTTCCTCCTCTCCAAATGAAATGTTAACATATTCATTAGATGGATTGTTCAAAAGTTCATTATTATCATATGTGACAAATGCCTTTATAAAATAAGCATCTTCTTGAAACGTTTCACTTTGATTTCTCTTTTCTCTTTTTCTATGTGATTCAAAAACACCTCTAGGTTTAACTTTGTAAACTACCAACCAATCTGACTTATTTCGTTGTAAGCTGAGAAAAAGGACATAACATACCTGTTTCGCTTGCATAGCCAATACGAAAGGTTCAAATTGTCTCAATCTTCTTCAGTTGTTGATTTTAACAAGATTGTATCAGCTATGCACTTTTGTTCCAACATTTGGAGTCGGTTCAAACCAATCACACTTAAATATCACAGTTCGCTTGATTTTGCATTGTCTTTTATCCTCCCTTCAATGTTCAATACGGTATTGAACAAGTTGCCAAAAAAATTCTTCTCAATATGCATCACACTTAGAATATGACATATCAAATTAGTTTTCCAAATATGACAAATCCCAAAAGATGCTTCATTTTCTCCAACTAAAGTTTTTATAATGCTTCTATTAACTTCATCAGCTTCAAATTTTGTATCTTTCAGCAAGCTTAATTGATCGAGCTCCAGCAAAATCTCTTCACTAGCTTTGTAAGGGGGAGGAGGTGTTTTTACCATCATATTCTTAATGAAATTTTGTTTATTGAGACTAAATGGATGATTTGGATGAAGAAATTTCATGTAATTATCAAACCAACAAACTTTGCCCTCGTTTGGAAGATAAAAGGCATCAGAATCATTTCCACAATAAGGACAAGCCAGTTTTCCTATTGTACTCCATCCAGACAACATGGCATATGTCGAAAAATCACTAATGTTCTACATCAATGCTGCTCTCAAAATAAAATTCTATTTTAGTGACACATCATATGTCTGAAGATCATATTCCCAAAGATGCTACAATTTTGATATTAATGGTTATAAGAAAACATCAATTTTATGCTTCGGATTTGAAAGGCTTGGCATAATCACTCTCAATAACATATATGCATCCTTCATACACATCCATAGAGGCAAATTATAAGGAGTTATTATGATTGGTTATGATGAATATTGCTGGCCAGATTGCCTAAAAGGTTGGAATCAATCCGTTGACAATCCCAACCTTACATTTTGACTTTCAGTTGCAAAATCAAGATGGGTGTTGTTGAAATGATTCCATGCCAGTGCATCCTATTGGTTGACTCATTATTCTGTCTTCCTATTCGTGTTTATTATGTCATCTCATGTGAGATGCAGTAGTATTAGAAGCATATAGTTTTTGAAGTCTTGAAGTTAGCAAAAAATAGTAAATCTGCTTCCAGGGTACTAATTTATGTTTTATTGAACGCTTTATAGGCTTGAACCTTGGTTAATCACAAAATTTGCACTCATATAATTCCACATCATCTCCCCAATACAATATACATCCCAATTTGCAACAATCAATCTTCTCAACAGGCAAATCAAGACCCCTAATAAGTTTCTTCATATTGTAAAAACTATCAACCATTGCATGATCAGTAGGCAATGATTCATTATACCACTAAAGAATTTTATCAAAACTACGGTACAAAATATGCCCTTTAGACTTTATGTTCAATACTCGAGCAATTGAAGACAATTGGGTCATTGTTTCACAATTTGGCCATAACGTTTGGTCTGCTGACTGTAGTAAATCAAAAAACTGTTTTGCATATGGGTTAGGTTATTTAAGATTTTCCATATTTTCCTCAAAGGTGTTACCACTTGCATCATAAACTATTTGCATGTACGGATTTTCGGTAGCTGACTCATAAGTTGTTCTAAATGGAATCCCCTTTCAAACTCATTGAAGTTGATAGACGATTTTGTGTGATTACCCCTTGAAGTGCTACAAATGTCGGGTTCCCCTTGTTGTGTCCACTTAAAATAATTGGAGATAAACCCTTTTCTTAGTAAATGCCCATTAACCTCATCAATAGGAAGGAAACATTTGTGTTTGCACTTTTTACATGGACATCTGATCTTTGGCCTACACATATATGCATGTTGAGAACATGCATAATGAATAAAATCTTCAACTCCGACAACAAATTTAGGATTAATGTAACCATCAGTTGTTAATCGTTTATACATCCAAGATCTATCAATATAACTCATTTCTGCACAACTATTAATTAACAACAGTGAATCATAAGTTAGTATCATTGATGTTTGCCAAATATTACTTCACATTTAAGATAAGACTTGTGAATTAAGACAACAAATTCTCATTGTGACTCCTAAGCTCCTCATATTTTTCACCGATAAGCCTCACAGGAGAAATCATCATAGGTTATGGGTTAAGGTTTGTGGGTTCAAATCTAAAAAATGAACCTATCATGAAGATCGAACATATATGTTTGTAATCATATATGTTAGAAGATTATTAATATTAAAAGTCCTATATTAAATATGTACTCGTGCCAAATATAATAAGTATTCATAAAAATATGAATACTTATTTGAATAAATTGTGTTAACATATAGGTAGTTTTTAAAAGATGCGTGTAAAAATTTTTGAGATGAAAAGTAAAGAGAAGCTAATCACGACTGAATAAGAATCAATGAAATAATGGATTAACATATTAAGGTAATTAGAACTATAATATAAGTCAAACTCATCTTATATTAATTCAATGATAAACCGAAGTCCATACCATAAACAAGTTTCACATCGTGTAAGCCATATCAATTAAAAATGCAGGAAGTTCAAATGGGAAGTTCATACCACAAACAAATAAACCAAAAGCATAAAAACGTAGTAAAAAACAAAATCACTTACCTCAACCGACATGTAAAAGGATCTTCCTAAAGTACGTGAAGGAAGATGATGATGATGGAGCTAGAATTAAAAATATAGAAACTAAAAAAATTTTCATTAAAATGTCAATGATAGATCTAGACAAAATCACTAAGAATACTAAAAAAAATATTTCACATAAATTAGACGAGTATCGCATTGAAATATTAGCTCTTGCACGCAGATATTGAATCTTTTTTCTTGTTGTTCCTTTTATATTGTTTAACTCCTGATAAAATAGTTTTGCCTAAGTTTTTGTTTTGTTAATTAAATTTTTGGTAGGTGATGATGGTATTACATCCACTACATTATTGAATTATACTAGTTCATCCAAACTCTAAATGGTGATACCATTCTAGTACCATTTAGATTCCTATGTTTACGAATTTAATTCATCCACTTACTTTATAGTAAAGAAACACCTCAATGTTTCATGGATATAATATTTTTGTAAATCAAGGATTATCCAAAGTTAAAAATTAATTTCTTATAAAAACCAATAATCAAATCTTATTTTTCTTATTTGCTAGTACTTAATATAAGTGAAGTTTTTCTCTTGTCTTTCTCCCTCCTACTCTTCTATTTTTATAATTCTTTCTTTTTCCCTTACCATCCTCAATTCATTACAATACTTAATCTAGGTACTATATATGATGTCAAAATGGTTGAAGAAATCCCAATTAAGATCTTACTATAATGATTGTTTATGGTGGTATTTATATATAAAAGTGTATAAAGTTGTACTCCTTTCTCATAAATTCATTAATATACTTTTCAATAAAAATTAAAGATATAAAGGACATACATAATTATAAGTATCCTCCACAATAAGATCATAATTTAATACTAAGGAGCTCTTGTTTTAATTAAAAAATGGTTATGACATATTTTACGAGGACCCTATTGAAAATTCGGGAGAATTTTCCCTATAAAATGGACATCCTACTTTTGAAATAAGGGTCCCCCTGCAATAAAAATACACTTCTATATCTGTAGCGCCTCCTTACCTTAATGTAGATACCGATACGCCCAGAGGACATTCCAGTATATAACCTAAGATAAAGGTGCTCTATGTTCAATTACTACATTCACTTGACATGGCATCATCATTTTTTTCTTCTTATAAAACATCATATGGAAAAACATAATAATTTAAATCAATTTCCGCCTTTCATTTCTTAAAAACCAATTATACACACTGGTAGTTTTCCTAGACCATCCGAAAGTGTACATCATCATATCTTAATACAAAATATGTTACATAGAAGAGGAAATACATAAAATATTATATCTAATATGTCTAAACCCAGCTGACTGACCTTTGAGCCATGACTTCTCTTCCCAATTCATAAGTCTACACTGCTTGTAGCGTCTCTTAGTAGCTAGAGTCATTTCTCGGTCTTGAAAAGTCAACGTTACAATTTTGGTGAGTTTTGCAAACTCAATGAGGTAACTATCATCGATGTTCCACTCAATTCATGCGTCACATCAATACATATAACACATAATTCACATCCTTTCATGATTAATCACATATCACATTCTCACACAAGGGTAGATAATTTAGCATTTCAATCAATCAAACATGCTTAATAAAATGCATATGAATGCTCATGTGTTTCTTTTTTTGATTATTACGTTATTGTGACTGAGTGTCTATAACTGTCCCGTATCTATTGTGGATATTGGGCTCATTAATAACTATTCCATGTCCGTTCGGGATACCAGGCTCATTTTACATAGTGAACCTTTGACTCTTAATCACTTTCTGAGCTCTAGCCTCTTTTTCACATTCTGAGCGTTAAGCTCTTTTGTTTTTGGTGGCAACTCCAGTCACAACTCTCATTATCTGATCATGTATTCATGTATGGATGACATGTGTTTAATTGTTGATATATTTAATTATTTCCACTTAGCGATTAATTATACAAAAATACTTAAGATACTCACTTTAATTTATATGTAATTTTAGGTACAATTTGGAAGCAAAGAAATTAAAGTGAGTCAAAATCACCCCAATTGGGATATTTTATGCAGATCAATATTTATTTGTCTTTATAGAGTGGACAAAGAAAATTAAAAGACAAAGAAGAAGAAAAATTTTAATGCAACTAGCTGAAAAAAAGAAAAGGTGTTTACTGTTGCTATGCGTTTTATACAAAACACACAACAACAGAAGCGTTTAACACTAGCGTCCTATAACACAAGAGTAGGCAGCAAGAAACGCCAGGGGAGCAAGGTTTTAATGGAGAGTGACATTTATTCGTCACGTCACAGCTACAAGAGATGCTAGAGTGGGGAGTTGTGGCAGTAACAGGGCATAGGAGTGAGGCAGTGAGGTGCTGTGACTGACGACTTGGTTTGGTGGCTGCGGCTTGGCTTGGAGATGTAGTAGGCACTGGTGTGGAATAGTGTGGCACAGTAAAGAGTAGGCAGTGAAGAGAGGGATTAGAACTAAAAACTCATATGTTTATTCGTCAAATCAATGAACAATAAAATTGAGAGGAGTTTGCTGTGTTGAGGAGAAGTCAAACGGATTTTTAGCTAGGGATTAAGATGGAGGCTGAAGTATTTTTCTGGGAAAGACCTATGAAAGGCTAGGCATCCTGACGCCAGTTCAGAGGTGACATCGATGCCGATAACCTAGGTTAAGTATTTTTTAATTATTTTGTTATTTCTTTCTCTCATTAGGAATTGATTGTGTTATCCTATGTTGATTGAATTGGGTTTTGTGCATGGATAATCAGATTTTCGTTATTATTTGGTTATTTGTGTATGGACCTATTAGGTATTGTGAGTTAATGATTTTAATACGTTCATTGAATTATTAATTGCAAACCCATTGCCAGAATTTCGATATAATCCGTAATTGTTATGTTGAAATTCATATGTAGCGACTAATGATTCGTAATAATTATGGATAACATGGCCTAGGTTAAATAACGCATCGTATGTGGTTGTTGCCTTGATTAATTGATTTTCCTAATTCATAATGCTACTGCTCAATTAAATCTAGAGATCGTATCCTAGTTTGTTCAGTGGTTAGGTTTAATTAATGATCATATCTTGATTAAACAAAACCTAAGGGAAAACTTGGGTTAATTTTTAATCCACGATTAATAGTTTCTAGGAAAGGTTAAATATCAACAAATTAATGAAATATGCTTAATTAGGGTATAGGCCGAGATTGAACCAAAGAACCGAGTCTTTACCGAATTTCCCACCTTTATCATTTTTTTCATGTTTTCTTTAAATTGTTTTTATTAGTTAGATTCATTTTATTTTCTTTT
>JANSVA010000218.1:47291244-47303930 GCA_025504915.1 Erythroxylum reticulatum | reverse complement strand
AATGACAAGTAAAGGCCTAATATGCTTGGATAAAGATGTGCTTAATTATGTTATGAAATGAGTAAGTTTGAATTAAAGGCGTTAAATGCCCTAAAAATGCAAAAAGAGAAGCTAATATGATGATGTATAATATGAAATTTATGTTTAAGTAGTAATTTCATTGTATGTCTTTTTATATATAAAGGCTTGGGGGCTGTGAATTAGGGAACTCGTACTGAAGATTGTTGAAGTTAAGAGAGAGTATATTCTTTGAGGTGAGTTAGGGAACTATATTTCTTATATGGGATTAGATCACTCTAAGACATGTATGATGACTTGTATGTGAATTTCGGACCTAGGTAGTGCATAGTAGAATTTAATCTCCAATAGATGCTAGTATATTTTTGTACTTAATAAACAATATTTTTTGAATAACTCTTTGTTATTGGAGTGCAACTGATGTTTTTAATTCGTATTTTGAGAAATGACATTATTTTCAACAAACCTGCGCTCGAAGTGTAAAAGAATAATGTTTTATTTTCTAAAATTATGTTTTTGAATAACTTTGCATTTAGAGTGCAAACGATGACTTTTATAGCATGAAATAATGTTTTTGAACTTACTTATGCATAAATGAGTCATATATGCTACGTGTATGTTTTCTTTTTTGGATTAGAGCCACAACAAGGTTTCATTTTATCGGTTGGACCGATAAATAAAGGCATGATGCCTTACTTGATTTTTGATAGTTAAATGTTGTATATGATTTTTATTATTAGTAAGGAAACGATTGGCCAATCGTATGCTGGGTGCAACTAATTAAGTAACCCCCCGTACCTTTGACGCTGGTAAATTAAAGTCGAGGCGTCGTATCGATACCTTTCTATGGGACTTGCAGGTGATTCCACACCTAGGGTCTGGACACCGATGAGGTCATCACCTAGGGTCATGACGCTCTTGTCGATTGTAGTTCGGACTCAACATGGATGAAAGTCGAGCCAACACCGAGTATCGGTGGGTGTGCACATTAGTTTGGCCAACCAGTGGTGTCATACATGATTGTTTTAGCTTACCCTAATATTAGTTTTTCTACCAAGGTTTGATTGATACGTATGATGTTTTTACACTTTTGTGTACTGGAACTAAGATCTATATTTCACCATATGAGTGACTTAATAGGCTAGACTTATGGTTCCTAACCAGTATACATTGAGACAAAGGATGGCCTTATGTATTTTCTATGTGATATATATTCACTTCATAGGTTATCTACAACATCTTAGTATGAATTGAATTCTATTTGTGATATATGTTTTTCCTTCTCACTGAGTACCTAGTGTACTCACCCCCTCTGCTTCCATCCATGCAGGTTAATTTAGTAAGTTTGAAGCTTTGATTGGATCATGTGGTCTTTTGACATTTTCGGGGTATTACCACATCTGGGTAGTTTCTTATTTTGTACTTTTGTTATCTATTGGCTCATGAATTGTGTTTATTTAGTTATGCTTTATGACTTTGTAAGTTAACTTTTGACTGTCTGGTATTTATAAATGATTGTATGTATGATTTTTCAATACTGCTCTTGAAATTGGCTTGAGTGGACTTTAGAGTCCTGAAGTTGTGGTTAGTTGTGAATATAGAAGTGTGTTTTAAATTGTTTGCAGGTTTCGGAATTTTTAAAATACAGTCATTATATCGACCAAATTTTTTGAAAAAAATTAAAAAAAGAGATAGTCAGTTAGCTTTGCATAGTCGGATTAAGGATACTGCGAGTGTCTTTACCCCGAGTAAATGGCGGTTGTCATGGGCCCAATGTGGTATTGGGTTGTGACAATTAAATTAGCATCAAAGCCATGGTTAGTACATTTTCAAAAGTGTTATCTCTGTTTGCAAAAAGTTCATGAACCTTAGGAGTCGAGTCTGCATGTCGAAAACCTTTAGTTGAGAAGTTGAGTCTCGGATCGTTAAGTTAATGTCCTTAACGGTCGGATGGTTTTGACCTCGATTAGAGTACTTGTCGACATTCCTTGGGATGTTTGGGATATCGGATAAGCTAGGCTTAGCCCAATTCATTTTTATTAAACAATGTCTTTTTTTATTTTATAGTGATAGTATGGTTGAACGAGGAAGGGGAAGTCATCGCAAGGTTAGACCTTTACAATTATTGTGATGTATGTTCTATGTAGTAATGGTAAACTCGTAAATAGAATGAGCTATTAACGCGTAATGTTATAAGGTGCTATATGTGTTATATATGTTCTCGATAGAGATGCCAAAGTTTTGATCGAAACTAGCTTGCAAAGGTCATTTGTCAGTATGACCTTTGCCGAGGATATTAGTCATCCCTCAGAGTCTTTAGATCCCCCTCTCATTGTAGTCACTCCTCTTGGAGAGCAAGTGGCTTGTGATTAAGTATATACAACCTATGAAATAAAGATCGGTGATGCTGGTTAGAGGTAGATCTTATTCCCCTCGATCTCTGGGATTGTTAGGTGATATTGGGGATTGAATAGTTAGATAGGTATCACGCCAAGGTTGACTGTTTTAACAAAGAGGTGGACTTTGAACCTTAGGATAGAGTCTCGATTAAATTTACTAGTGACTGATGAGTACTCTCAAGTTGTTTGATATCGATGATCAAGGCCAAGAGATTGATTCGTTAGGGATGCCAGGCATTCTTTGCACATATGATTGACACTTCGGAAAAGAGGGTTGAACTGGGAGATGTCTCCATCGTGTGGGAGTTCCCTGATGTTTTTTCGAAGGAGTTTCCTAGATTTCCACCTAATCGAAAATTTGATTTCACTATTGACTTGGTCCTGGGGACAACACCAATATCTATACCACCGTATCGTATGACAACAGTAGAATTGAACGAGTTGAAGATTCAACTACAAGAGTTGTTGGATAACGGCTTCATCAGACTAAGTCATTCACCGTAAGGAGCACTAGTATTATTTGTTAAGAAAATGGATGGGACCCTCTGCTTATGTGTTGATTATCGATAGTTAAATAGGGTTACCATCAAGAATAAATATCCATTCCTTAGGGTCGATGATTTATTGAATCAGTTAAGAGGAACTAAAGCACTCTTAAAGATAGAAATGAGGTTTAGGTACCATAATTTGGAGATTAAAGAGAATGATGTGCACAAGACTGCCTTCCATACGAGATATGGACATTATAAATTTTTGGTAATGCCATTCAAATTGATAAATGCACCTATAGTATTTATAGATTTCATGAATAAGGTGTTCCCTCCTTATATAGATTAGTTTATCATAGTTTTCATTGATGATCTTCTGATATATTCTGAGAAAGAAGAGGAGCTTGCTAGACATGTTCGGATTGTGCTACAAATACTTCACAAAAGGCAGTTGTATGTGAAGTTCTCAAAGTGTGAATTTTAGCTGAGGGAGATAGGATTCTTTGGGCATGTTGTATCAGGGGAAAGTATTTTTGTGGACTCAAAGAAAGTTAAAGCTATACTTGAATGAGAGAAACCAAAGAATGTCACAGAAGTTCACAGTTTTCTAGGGTTAGCTGGTTATTATCGGAGATTTGTTGAGGGTTTCTCAGTGCTTACAGTCTCTTTGTCAAGGCTTATCCAGAAGGGAATAAAATTACAGTGGGATGAAAAATGCGAGGCAAGTTTCCAAGAGCTGAAGAGATAATTAACTTCTGCACCAATGCTTGCCTTACCAACCCAAGGGGCTAGGTATGAGGTATACAGTGATGTCAGTCACTAAGGACTTGGCTGTGTACTTATGCAGGCTGGGCAAGTGATCGCATATGCTTCTAGATAGCTGAAAAAGTACGAGTTAAATTATCCCACACATGATTCAGAGCTTACAGCGGTAGTATTTGCACTCAAGATTAAGAGAAATTATTTTTATGGGGAGACTTGTCGTGTATATACCGATCACAAGAGTCTAAAGTATTTAATGACACAGAAGGAGCTAAATCACAGACAAGGGAGATGGTTGGAATTGATTAAGGATTATGACTTAATAATTGACTATCATTTGGGAAAAGCAAAACCGTGAGGGCTTGGCTGGGTTAAGGTCCAAAGCGGACAATATCTGTGAGCAGGTGATTTAGGTTGTTACATAACTAATCTAAACCCATCTAATAATAAAACCTAAATAACCTACGAAGAAGATTTAAATCATACTAGGTAGAGAATTGCCTGATTCTTGAAGAGGTTCTTTTCTACTTAACAAAGGTTGATGCCATTACCACAGAGAAATTGATTATGGAAGACAACAATTGCGTTGTGTCTACTACTATTACTACTTCATCTAATGAGTCTAACTTCAAACTTATACATAAAAGGTCTCCAACAACTTGACTTGCCATATCTATGAATGAAGGGACTCTGCGCTTAATGCCAAAAAAGGTCTAAGATTGCCTCTTTTAAGACAAGTCACCACGACAACAAGAAGGAAGATGATAAACGAGTGAAGCAAAAGAAAAGAAAAGCTATTATTTCAAACCCTCCTCTAAACTTGCCTCTAGAATCCAAAAAATCGCATTGGAGACATGGAGAGCATGGAGGTTATGTTGGTTACACAAAAGTCATTTTTCGAGACTGATTTGAAGATGGGTGAAGGTTGCTTGTCCATTCTTGCAAATAAAATTCAGTACCACAACTTTCTCACTAATGAAGAGAAAATATATTTGTAGCTATAAAAAGACGTACCAAATGTTTTTAACTGCAATTATAGGATATGTGACTTTTAGCTATGAAATTCATTTCACAGTTAAAGCCTTTTGGCCATGAAAATATATTCATAGCTAAAAGAAGAAGAATGAAAAAGATTTGTGCATTAACATTGAGCACGACTTTTAGTTATGATTTTGAAAAATGTAACAAAAAATGCTACTTAAGCCATGTTTGATTTATTATTTAATTTTTTGGCATTATACTTTAATTACTAGTTGTTCTTTCTCTCTTAAATCATGACTTAAGTCATGTTTAATTTATTATTTAATTTTTTGATGTTATACTTTTTAGGGCCATAACTAGTTAGGCTATGAATACTTGAACTTGCCTAATTTGAATTAAATTAAAGTTTTATTCCAACTCTATGTTTACTATTTCATTTTATGACTAATGTTTGTGCTTGCCTGATAAAAAATTGCATGACTTATAATTCAACTTGAGACTAAAAAGTAATAATTGAACTATCATATTATTGTCATAAGATAAAGATATTTACGGAACTATATGCACTACTATTAATTTCTTAGCTTAATGAATTTCATAAATTTATAGTTGTCACATGGAATAATCGTTAATTAATTTTACTAAATGAGATAAGCAAGATTAATCTTGGTGAAATCAGAAGTCCCAAATTTGTTTAATATGATATTTTTGTTTTTAACTATTTTAAAAATATATATTTAATTATTTCTTTTTATTATTCAATTTTTTTTAAATTAGATTAATTTTTGTAATTAATAAACACATTCCTTGTGAGACAATACTCTTTTCATTATTTTATTATTTGTTTTAGATAATGTATACCCACATTAAAAAATTAACAATAAATTTTTGGCATTGCTACAAATGACTTTTAGCTATGATTTTGAAAAACCTATCCAAAACTTTAAATTTTAGCTACAAATTTGAAAATCATATCCAAAAGTTTGACCTTTAGTTATGATTTTCAAATCGTTTCCAAAAGAAACGTAGTTAGTAGGCTACTTTGTTGTAGTGTTTAGCTATAATTTTGAGTTGCCACAGAGTGATCCTTTAGTTATGATTTTGAAAATCATTGTCAAAGGTAAAACTTTAACTATGATTTTCAAATCATAGCCAAAAGCCTACTTTGTTGTAGTGAATTTTCTGCTTAAATAACTGAGCCAACATTCTCGATTATGGCTTCTTCTCCCAATTTAAGTTGCAATTTTTTTTTATTTACTCTTTAGTTTCTTAATGTTCTATGAAGTTTCTTGGGGACCATTTGGTATTAAAGATGGTCCATTCATTTCTGGAGCCTACAACAAGCTTGGATGAAATAGTTAAGTGAGGTTATTTATAATGCAAGTTACCAGCTTTTATTTTAGACTATTGAAGTCTTCAATTCTAGCAATTGTTACTTATTACTAATGAACATATTAGACTTGAGATGGTCTAACAGATTTATGAACCATTTATAGATATGCTTATTTTGGACTCGTAAAGATGTCTAGAGGTCTAAGAAAATTAAGTTTAATTAAAGTGCAATTAGTCATTTGAAGAGTGAGAACATAATCAAATGCTAAGAAATATAATAGATTCAACTAATAGCTGATAGAGTTTAATTATATTTTTAAAAAAGATTATTTATAAAAGCAATATGCCTCAAGATAAGTTCATATAATTACTTTTATCTAACATTATAATGATTTCTCTATATGCTTAACAAGTTTTAATTTATTAACTTAAGCGTGGAAGCGTCTTTGCCAAGGACCCTTCAAGCTAATTGTAAAAAATTATTATTAAGTACTTTTAATGATGTGTAAAAAATATTATTTACTGTGAAGGCATTACCAAAAGAATTCAAAGGAGAGGAATCAATATAAGCTATAATTATATTTTTACAAATATAATTAGAGTGCATTGGTAGATTTTAAAGATAAAAATGATATGATATATAGTGTTATAGTCAAGTACTCAATTATTATTTTGGTGATTCTCCTTCAGCTAAATGAGCTTAAGGTCAAGAGAATAGAAAGAAGGTTATTCATAAGTCTGATAAGTTTTTTCCATGTCTTGACTTATCATATGATTGACAAACAAAGCAAGACTAGTTTTGAGACCCTTAATAAACATTATGATTCCTTAATCAAAATTATGATTCCATTATAAAGTATTAAGTGGTAGCTTTATTTATTATAAGACTAATTGCATTGTTGAAAGTATCTTTAATACTAATAAATGCATAATGATCTTTATATCTCTAAAAAGGACGTAAGGTGGACTTATACTAGATAAGAATTAGTTTCATCAACATATTATTTTATCAATTTTAACAAGTTTAAAAATAGGATTTGAGAAGAGACGTAATTTCCACCCTTGCAGCAAATCCATGCTCTTCGATTTCTCTCTAGACTAAGGTCCCAATACCCTTTAGTTGCTGAAAAAATTAAAATTTTAGCTAAAGTAGATCCAGGTTAAAAGCTTTTTATTCGTGGCTTATCATGGAACACTTACCTTATAAATGTTATGTGAAACATATGAAATCAACACATAAAATATTTGTGGCTCTAAGAAAAATTATTAATGAGCAAATGTCTATTTATAATTTAACTTTGTAATGTGTTAACTATTGAAAGTTGTAGTAAGGCAATTTTCTCAAGTGACCTAAAAATTAGAGATTGAGGCTAGTAACTTCCTATTTATATATAACTACTTAAATTTGATATATTTGGGGAAATTATTAATATAGAAAATTTCCATCCGTTAATTAATAACATATTGATATTTGATGGACGTATCAAATTAAAAGAGATCCTCTGCCTACCCTAATATATACGTTTTAATAAAAACTTACACATCCATAAGAAAATATCGTATAAAAAGAGAAAGGGAGAAGGGTAGAGAAACCAATTTTTCTACTTAGAGAAGGTAACTATTATCAAGATAAAAAAAATCATTTCTTCTTCATCAAATCTAGGCATGTAAAAAATATTGGTTTCAAAATCATTTTTAATGTAGAGAAAATCAATTTCTCCTTACATGTGGTATCAAAGAATAGTTTAGAAACCTATAATTTTTCTATCACAAATAGTGAATAATTATTGTTGAAGAACTTGACTATGATAAATATTGTCTTCTGCTTAATGATTCACTTATGGAATTTGCCTTTATATCATCTTTGCAAGTTACATGGCTGAAATCTAAAACCACAATCCATAAATGCAATAGGAGAGGGATATGAATTCGATACTTGTAACAGTACGAAGAAACCTGACCGTATTGTTATAAGTTTTATATTATGTGTTTTTCCCACACTATGATTTATATGTGCTATTTTTTTAATCTTATATGCATTTAATATATGCTATCCTTTGGTCTTATATGCATTTAATATGTTGTCTTTTGTCTTATATGCATTTAATATATGATGTCTTTTCGTATTATATGTATGTAAATAAAAAGCTATGATTTATATGCATGATCTGATGTTAGAATATATAGTTTATGATCACCAAAGTGACCAAGACAAAATGATTAAAATATCATGCATAAAATATACATTTATTCATGACACTCATAAAATGCCAATTAGGAAAATTGATGAATAAATGATGTTCATTGATTATTAGAACTTTAGGATTTGACTAAAAGAAAATCATTTATTTTGTGATCAGTGAGCATGAATGAAAAAAAAAGATGATGTGTGTTTGGTTAAGAATTTTAATTTCTTGATAATGATGAAAAGTGGCATTTATATATGATTGTGTGTTCTAGTATATACCTAAAGGTACTCTATAATATGCTCTGATGTTTGATTTGAATCTATCATAGAATTAATTATGAGTATTTATGTTTTATTTGTAGCAATTTCCCTTCATTCGCAAGCTTCTTTTGTTAACGTATTTAATGGTTTAAACTTCTCTGAATAGAATGAGCAAGTCAATTTCCACTTAGGTTTATTAGATCTTGAATTGGCACTTTTGGAAGAACAACCTGCTGCTATTACTAATTTAAATAGTGACGAAGAGAAGTCAAAATATAAAGCTTGGATATAGTCTAATAGATTGACCCTTATGTTTATAAGAATGAATACATCGAATAAAATCAAGAATCTTATTCCATAAACAAAATATGCAAACGAGTACCTAAATTTTGTGGAAGAATGCTTTCATTCTATAGATAAGTCACTTACTGGTACACTAATGGCATAACTCACAACCATAAAGTTTGATGGGTTGTGGAGTATGCAAACACATACCATTAAGATGAATAATATTTTTTGATAAAGACATTAGGTATGATTGTAGATGACTCCTTTTTGGTTTAGTTTATTCTGAACTCATAGCTCTTAAAGATGGTGCTTTTTAAGTTAGCTATAACACTATTAAAGATAAGTAGGATATCAATAAATTGACTAGCAAGCTTATTCAATAGGAAAACAAACTAAAGAATATGGGAAGTCATTCAGTCAACCTCACATTTCAAGGGGCTAGTAAAGTACTAAAGGTAAAAGATAAAAGTTTTAAGAAAAATAAAATGCATGCTAAAGAACCTCAAGTTAAAAAGAAGGAATAAAAAAATGAGAGGTGTTGGTTCTATAAGAAAGAAGGACACTATCCAAAAGATTGCATTAAATGTAAGTCATGTTTTGCAAAGAAACGTATATCTAAGACTTTTGTATGTCGAATCTAATTTAATTGATGTTCCTCATAATATTTGATGGCTTAATTCTAGAGTTACTACTCATGTATCAATACAATGTAGGGATTTTTTACGATCTAAGCCATAATCCAAACTAAGAATTTCCTGTATATGTGAAATCATAATAAGGCTCGAATTGAAGGGATAGGGACTTATCATTTGGTCTTAGATACTGGTTATTATTTAGATCTATTAAAGACTCTCTATATACCTTCAATTCCTAGGAACCTTATTTCTGTTTCAAAGTTGGATGATTATGGTATTAGTTTTATTATTGGACATGATTGTTTCAATTTATGTAAGAATTCTAGACTTATTGGTTCTAGTAATCATGTTGATGGTTTATATAAATTGAAACTTGATGATTAATTTTCTGAATCTTACTGACTGTGCATCAAAATATTGGAATTAAGCATAGTATGCTTAAAAAATGTTCAACCTTTTTGTGGTATAAATGTTTGAGTCATGTACTCAAAGAAATATTAGAAAGATTAGTATAGAATGAGATTACACAAAACCTAGATTTTGCTAATCTTGGTTTGTGTGCGGATTGCATTAAAGGAAAACAAATCAAACATAACAAGAAAGGAACCACAAAAGGCACTCAACTTTTTGAAATTATACACACTTATGTATGTGGACCTTTCGATACTTCATCTTTTTATGGAGAAAAGTATTTTATCACCTTTCAAGTTATGGATATGTCTATTTGCTTAAAGAAAATTCTCAAGTAATGAACGCTTTAGAAGGATACATTAATGAGGTTAAAAGGAAATTAGACAAGAAAGTGAAAATTGTAAGGCCTCATAGAGGTGATGAATATTATAGAAAATATGACGAAATAGGACAATTTCTAGGTCCATTTGCTAAACTTCTTGAAAGACATGACATATATGCATAATATACTATGCCATACACACCTCAACAAAATAATATGGTAAAAAGGCGTAATAAAACATTTACGGATATAGTTAGGAGCATGATGAGTAATTCATCAATACCCAAATCCTTGTAGAGGTATGCACCAAAAATAGCCATGTACATGTTGAATAGGGTTCCTAGTAAGGCAGTTCCTAAAACTCCTTTTGAGTTATGGAAAAATAGTTTGTTAGTGTATGCCTTATGAACCAATTATAAAATGTACTTTAATTATCAGTTGTGATTCAGTTAGTGTCGTATTCTGACCTTATTTAATATTAGGTAGTTATAATGTCTTGCTAGAGACTGCTTATAACTTGTGGGCCTTAAAGAATTTTGGGCCTATTGCGAATATTAAATAAGCCTTCAGGGTTGCATACCAAGCCCGCTGAACATTCAATGGGCCTAATTCAGATTTGGTCTAGCCTAATTCGCGCTTATCCAGTTAGGGTTTTCCTATATATATAGATATATGGGTGATTAGAAGATGGATGATCTTTTAATCACAACCCTAACAAACATCTTCGTCTTGAGAGGAAGAGGGACGAGATTGGTGCTAGCACACTATTAGTATAATATTTAGTCCTGTTTGTGTATGGATACTGGTAAAGGCGTAGCATTTGACATGGTCTTTTCTAGCACTACCAATTCCTTTTCCCATTTCCACTGCAGAAAGGTATAATTGATCTTGAATTTGGTTTTAATATTAACATGGATCTTTGTATTTCAGATTTAAATTTACGACATTTGTTGTTGTTAATCGTCTATAAAACCCTTTAGTGGTATCAGAGCCGCTTGTGTTCATTGAAATCGAATTCGATTTATGCTTGTTAATCACACCTATTTTGATTTGTCGTGTTGTTTTGAATTGTCCGTATTATATATACGTGATATACATGTGAGAGCAATATATTTGTTGATTCATATATGATATGAATTCGTAGCTTTGATTTGATTCATATATTATTTTATTAACATGAATAACCCTAATTTGATTAGACCTATAAATTTTGGATGACAAGAGTTTAAAAATATGATTAATAGGCATAAAGGAAGATTAATATGTTTAATCTAGGCGATAATTAAATACGATTAAATAAGGGGTTTTTCAGATTAATGAGGGGCGTTTCCCCTCAACCCCGCAAAGGGAGAGGTTCATTAATCTCACCAAATTTTATATGTTATAACGATGATATGTTTCTTACATTTGGTGTTTTACATGCTTTGATATATGATATCTTTCCTTAATTATGAACGGTGAATAGTATGGCCCATAATTGTTTTATATTTTGGATATGGCTCGCATGTTATTATGTTTCTATATAATAATTATATTATTACTAGTTTCAGTTATAGTATAGTACTTATCAAGTTAGTTGAAGAACCAAATTGATTGAAGCACAAGTACGAGGATGGAGATCCATATACTACAAGAAGGAAATATTAAAGATTAGATTTTCATAGTTTAGAGGCCATACTATATCACATTATTATTTCTTTATTCATTTTTACTTATAATTTTATTTATGCATGTATTTAGCAATTTCATACTCAACTTACTCCCTTAACAATATTAAGTAATAATTGATGCCTTTCCAATTCTACACCTACAAGGACTTGAATTGTTAACTAGTGGCCTTACTAAAGCAAGGTGCTCTCGATTATTTAAGTCCAATAAGATGGGTAACGATTACCTATAAGTGAGGATTGGTTTACTTAATGGGGTTACCAAAACAATTTAAGGCATATAATTGGGAGTCAGGACATAAGATGTCACCCAACAACCAAGAATTATATATTATAGTGCCCCCTTACCATAGGGTACACACCAAGATATCCAGAGGTCATTCTGGTATATATCCTACGATAAGGGCAAGCTATGCTTGATCACTACATTTACTTCATATGGAATCATATCATTATTCACTTATAAAGCACCATAAGAAAATCACAACATTTTAAAACCAACTTGTTCCTCATTTCATTGCATAAAAACTGAAGGTCTACATTGTCTTTCAACTTTTACTATATGTACATCATCAAAACCTAGTACAAAAGTACTATATGAAAGAGGGAAGTATACAAAATCTATCTAAGTTGTCCAAAAATCCCAGCTGATCGAACTTTGAGCCATAACTTCTCTTGCTAAATCTCAATCTACAATGTTGGTAGAGCCTCTCAATAGCTAGAGTCGTCTCTTGATCCTAAAAAGACAACGTTGCAATTTTGGTGAGTTTTGCTGTAACATCCCGTTTCTTTACAAAAAGGTTTGAACCCTAGAAATTGGTACATGTGAAAAAAACAACACATCTCATGCTCATGCTTTATATAAGGAGTACATGCACATGAATAGTGAATTTTGCACAGGAAAATGACTGTACATGCATTCATGACATTTCCC
>JANSVA010000218.1:47274481-47291144 GCA_025504915.1 Erythroxylum reticulatum | reverse complement strand
CTTTATTCTTTTGATGTTAATGAAGTGTGAATGGTGCATGGATGATGTGAGTTGAAATTAGATATACGTGAAGAAGCTATCATCTTGAGTTGAAGATTTTGGAACATAAATCGTTGATATATATATATATATGTATGTATGTATGTATGTATGTATGTATGTATGTATGCATAAGCGAGATACTATGGAAAGGAAGACACGAATTATAACTAATTAAATGTACTTGAAGGTGATGAGACAAATTAGTTGAGATTTGAGAGTATAATGAAATCATTTTGGTAGTTGAATGGTTATGCTGAGAACATTCCAAGTTTGAATAGTGCAAAATTTTAAGTCTTTCATAAGGTAAAAATTCGTGTTTTGACTTCAGGACAAAATCTGGATTGATCTAGGATGAATTTGACAAGTTGTCTTTATGGAAGTTGTAGCTTGTATTTCTAGCTTTCCAATGCTATAAACTATGAAATTTTTAGATATCGGAGTCAAAAATTATGGTCCTTATAAGTGGAGAGGCTCAGGAGTATAGGATGTGTCGTCTGGTGACGACGTGTTGTCTGGTGAGGATGCATCGTCTAATAAGGACGTATCGTCTGGTGAAGACTTATCATTTGGTGATGATGTATCTAGTGATGACGTATCGTCTGGTGACGTCATATCGTCTAGTGATGACATCATATCATCTGGTACACTATTCATCTAATCCTATCATCTAATCACATTTTTGACCCTGTAAATGATCGAATTCCACTTCAGAGTCTTCATAGAAGTTGTAGATCTAGAAGTTCTATTTCAAACCGTATAATAATGATTCTAATCTGAGGTTTATAGAGAAATTTATTCCAATTATCCCAAGAGAGGTACAAGATGACATATCATCTGGTGACGACGTGTTGTCTGGTGAGGACGTATCGTCTAATGAGGACATATCGTCTGGTGAAGACGTATCGTCTATTGATGATGTATCTAGTGATGACGTATAATTTGGTGATGATGTATCGTCTGGTGATGACACTTTGTCTGGTGAGGACGCTTCGTCTGGTAATGACGTATTGTCTGGTAACGTTATATCATCTAGTGATGACATCATATCGTCTGGTGTACTTTTCATCTGATCATATCATCTAGTCACATTTTTTACCCTATAGACGATTGAATCTCACTTTAGAGTCTTCATATAAGTTTTATATCTAGAAGTTCTCTTTCAAACTGTCTAATAATGAATCTAATCTAAGGTTTACAAAGAAAGTTATGCCAATTCTCCCAAGAGAGGTACAAGATGACGTATCGTCTGGTGACGACGTGTTGTCTGGTGAGGACGCATCATCTAATGAGGACGTATCGTCTAATGATGATGTATCTGGTGATGACATATCAATTGGTGATGACGTATCATCTGGTGATGACGCTTCGTCTAGTGATGACGTATCGTCTGGTAACATCATATTGTCTAGTGATGACAACATATCGTCTGGTGCACTATTCATCTGATCCTATCATCTAGTCACCTTTTTTACCCTATAGAAGATTCTTCATAGAAGTTGTAGATCTAGAAGTTATCTTTCAAACCGTCTAATAATGACCCTAATCTAATGTTTATAGAGAAAGTTATGCCAATTCTCCCAAGAGAGGTACAAGATGACTGAGGACATAAACATACTTGATTTTTCTGGCCTTAACTTCATCACTTGACCTCCAAATGAAGTGATTCTTAAAGGAGTAGGTTACTAATACATTTTTCTGCCTATACTTAAAATTGATAACTTTTTATGTATATTTGAAAAATATTGATGTAAAGAATATGAGGAATTGGTTGGAAGAGCATAACTGGGTTATGAACGTACTTAGATTTTTAGGCATATCTTAAGCTATAGAGCTCCGAATGAGGTGGTTCTTGTTTCAAAATAAACAAGAGACAAAGAGTTATAATTTTTTTGAAGAATTCAAATTGTGATATGATGTTTAACTAGTGTGGGCACATCACCCTTATGGGACAATGGCTAATGAGGAGTCATTGAAATAACCCCACAAAGAAGCCCGCTCACGCTTTACAACTTCGGATTGTTAGGCTTCGAAAACTACAGGGTATTAGGCTCACATCTTATGACTCCGATTTTAGGCTCCGGAAGTAGGGTCCAACATATACAATTCACAATCATATCATAATTTTAATATCTATTACATTTACTTTCATAAAAATGTAACATTCCAACTAAGGTGTAATTTGGGGCCTTACATTGTCATTTGTTAAGAGCTTGCAAAGGTTAGCTAAATACTACGAGTGTAGAAGGTTGAAGAACTTTAAAAAATATTCACTTGTGAGCTTGGAGAGGCTTGTCAAACTTACTACTCAATTTTTTATAGTGTAATACTCAAGTTGGATACTTGGGGACTGGACGTAGGCTTGGGTTACAAGCCAAACTAGTATAAATTGATTGCGTCATTCTTTCTCTCCTCTTAACTTTTAAATTTTCACATTATATTGATTGCATTTTTGTTTTAGAAGAGACTCCTTGACTTTTAAAATAGGCTCCTTCTATTTTTAACTTCGCAAGAGGTTCCTTTCAATTTAACAGACTCTTTTTGTTTTAAATTGTTTTAACAGGATTTATCATCTAATAGACTCCTGTCGCTTAACAGGTTCTTATGGTTTAACAACAACCTTTTTTAATCTTTAACTAGGCTCTATTTGTTATACGAATCGAAGGTAAATTGCAAAAAATTTTAAAGTCGTACACAATTCAGCCCCCTCTTGCGTGTGTATGCTTTATCATTTGGTATTAGAGTGAGGTTTCACATTTTTTTTGTTTTATAATACATGATAGATCATGGAAAAAAACTTGAGAAGCCTTAAAGGACAACCTATCTTAAAGCCTCCTTATTTCAATGGAAACAACTACTCATACTGAAAAGAGAGAATAACAACATATCTCTAATCTGTATATATTGAAGTCTGGCAAGCCATCAAAGTTGGAGATACACTTCCTGCTCCAGATAATGTAGAAGTGTGGTATGTTGCTAATAGAAGAAATGCACAGCTAAACGATAAAGCAAAACATCATCTGATCCGTCTACTATCTCTAGAAGAATATAAGAAGATATCCAATTGCTTTACAATAAAGTAAATGTGGGATAAATTACAAGTCACCTTTGAAGGAACAAATGAGGTAAAGAAACATAGAATAAGCCTTTTAGTGCATCAATATGAAAATAAAAGCAACTGATGAATTAAAAAATGATGAAAGTGACACTGAGTTGCAAATACATGGAGATGACGAGTTCAATTTCATGGTCAAAAAAATATTGTTTGCTTCTAAAAAAAGAAGCTGATGAAGAAAAGAGAAGGAAGCAAGAAAGCTGGAAACAATAGGTTCCTATCAAAAGGCAGCAACAGCAATACACAGAACAATCAAATCATATGTTATCACTACAAGAAGCCTGGACACATAAGACCAGAATGTCATCTTCTTCAAAATGACAAGTTAGAGAGCAGAAAAACCAGAAAGCAAGTGATGACTGCAACCTGGTCAAATGAAGATTTTGAAAACTTCTAAGAAGAAGAGCCAGAAGAAGTTAGCAATGTTTGTTTTATGGATGAATTAGGAGACGATAAGGTACATTATTCTGACTCTAATATTAAAGTTGATGAATTAAAAAATGCATACCATGAAATGTAAGATCAGTATAAAAAGTTGACAGTGAAGTATTTCAAAGAAGTTTAGAAGTCCAAGAATAATGATGTGTCTTTAAAGAGTGAGATTAAATCATTAGAATCTGTGAATGAGAATTTGGTGACCAAGAATATATCTGTTGAGGTTAATTATAAAAAGGAAGTTTTGGAAGAAAGAGTAGCCAAGTTGGAAAATACTTTACTTACGAATGATTCTGATAAAGTGAGATAATTAGAAGAAAAAGTTGTCGCCCTAAAACTTGAGAAAGAGAAATGTGCTGGAAAGATCTTATCTCTAGAAAAAGATCTTGCAAATTTTGTTGATAGAAGGAATAACCTTGACGCATTGCTTGGTAATGGTAAATGCGTTTTTGATAAGGTTGGAATAGGTTACAATGAAAACAATAATATTAGTCCATACAAGAATTTCTTTGTTAAATTTAGCAATAGCTATAGCCAAAATAGTAGGAACCTGATACGTGGTAGAAATTATAATAACCTTCATTCATCTGTTTTATGTTTCTACTATGGTAGACATGGTCACATTAATCATTCTTATAATTTTCTTAAAATGGAGAAACTATCTCAAATGTATGTTTAGAGACTAAAAGGTCAAGTTACTAACCTGAAAGGACCTAGAAAAATTTGGGTACCTAAAATGAGATAATACTTTCTACAAATATGATTCAAAACGAAGACAAGAGAAACTCAATGGATAGTTGATAGTAGTTGTTTGAGACACATAACAGGTGAAATATCACATTTTAACTACACTGAAAGAAAAAATCGAGGCAATGTTGTCTTTGTTGACAAAAATAAGGCAAAAGTCACTGGAATTTATAAAATTGGTGACTCTAACTCTGCTTCTCTTAATAATGTTCTTTATGTTGATTGATTTAAACATAACTTGTTGACTGTGAGTCAATTATGGGATAAGGGTTATAGATTTACTTTCTATGCATCACACTGTGAAATTATTGATAATCTTAATGACAATATGTCTTCACAAAGTATTAAGTGTTTTATTTCTACAGAAAAGAATTCCTTTATCTAGAATAGAAGATTTAAACATGCTAGCATGAGCATTATACCAAAATTGTCCAAAAATGAGTTAGTAAGAGGACTATCAACTTTGAAGTATGAAAGCAATCAAGTTTGTAACACCTGCTTAAAAGGTAAACAAGTTAGAAACAACTTTCCTCCTAAAAATGTTGTGTCTACTAACTAATCGCTTGAACTTGTACACATGGACTTATTTGGTCCTACTATAACTCAAAGCTTTGGTGGTAAAAATTACGGCTTTGTTATAGTAGATGATTATTCTATATTTACATAAATTTATTTTCTATCAAATAAGGATGATATTTTTTAAGACTTTGATAAGTTTTGCAGAAAAAATTCAGATTGAAAAAGAATATTGCATTACATCTATTCGGAGCGATCATGGAGGAGAATTTGATAACAAAAACTTCAAAGATTTCTATAATGAAAATGGGATATCTCACAATTTTT
The DNA here is from genome assembly GCA_025504915.1 of Erythroxylum reticulatum. NCBI lineage: Eukaryota > Viridiplantae > Streptophyta > Magnoliopsida > Malpighiales > Erythroxylaceae > Erythroxylum > Erythroxylum reticulatum. The sequence continues at coordinate 47,285,965 of JANSVA010000218.1, read as the reverse complement.
CATGCCCAATGACTCCTCAGCAAAATGCAGTTGTTAAGAGAAAGAACAGGACTATTGTTGATATGGCTAGAACAATGTTATGTGAAAATGGTCTACCTTATGGTTAGTGGGTAAAAGCCATATTAATTGTCTGTTACATACTTAAAAGATGCCTTATAAGACCTATTCTGAAAAAAACCCCTTATGAGTTGTGGAAAGGAAGAAAACCAAATGTCACTTACTTTTGAGCATTTGATTGCAAGTGCTTCATTCTAAATGATGGAAAAGACAACCTTGGAAAGTTCAATGCAAGATCAAATGCAGCTATCTTTCTCAGTTACAATACCGGTAGTAAAGAATTTAGAGTTTACAACAAAAGAACAAAGAAGATAGAAGAATCAATACATGTAGTATTTGATAAAGCATTACCCTTGACAACAACAGTGGATTTAGATGACGCAGAGGATCCCTTGGATTCTATAAATACATCATAGACTCAAACTATAGTACCTTCAGAATTACAAGATCAAGAAGGCCTTTATGAAGCTAGGACATAATAGGCTCCTTCCTCTCATAATAGGCTCCTTCCTCTCAGTAGGAGCCTATACAATGAAGAACACTAAGAGAATGGAGAGGTCTTGACATACATCAATACATTCTAGGAGATCCCTTTGAAAGTCTAAAAACCAGATCATCCTTCAAAAACAACTTTGTTTCCCTCATTTCATAATTAGAACCAAAGACCATTGAAGTGGTTCTTATTGATGAAAATTGGGTTTCAAATATAAAAGACAAACTAAATCAGTTTTTTTTAAAAAAAGTTTGGAATCTAGTACCTAGTCCAAAAAATAAGTCACTCATTGGAACTTGTTGGATATTTCAAAACAAACTTGACGAAAATGGTAAGATGATAAAAAAAAGCTTGACTTGTAGCTCAAGGTTATAATCAATAGGAAGGTGTTGATTTTAATGAAACTTATACACCTATTGCTAGACTAGAATTGATTAGAATTTTACTTGCTTTTGCATGCTATAAAAACTTCAAATTGTTCCAAATGGATGTCAAAAGTGCATTCCTAAATAGATATATTAACAAAGAAGTGTTTGTTAAGCAACCTCTAGGCTTTGAAGATTAAAATCATCCTGACTATGTGATGAAGTTAACTAAATCCCTGTATAATCTCAACCAGGCCCCTTAAGCCTAGTATGAGAAGTTAAGTAATTTTCTGGGTGAAAATAACTTCAAAAGAGGAACGTGGATAAAACCTTATTTATTAAGAAAAAGAAGAATGATTTGCTCATAGTGCAAATATATGTTGATGACATAATATTTAGTGTTATTAATCAATCTTTCTGTGAAGAATCCTTAGCATTAATGCAGGGAGAGTTTGAAATAAGTATGATGGGAGAACTATCTTTCTTTCTCAAATTACAAATCATACAAATAGAAAAGGAGATCTTCATCAACCAAAACAAATACACAAAGGAACTCATTAAAAAGTACCATTTCAAAAATACCAAACCTATGGGTACTCCTGTGTATACTAGAACTAAACTTGATAAGGATGAAGAAGGCAAGTCTACGGATGAGACAAAGTACAGAGGAATGATTGGGTCACTATTATATCTTATAAGCTCAAGACTAGACATTATGCTTAGTGTGTACCTTTGCACACGTTTTCAATCAGATCCAAAAGAAAGGTACCTTCAAATAGTCAAGAGGATCTTTCGTTATCTTCACGGACTATAGATTTCAGATTAGGGTATCCAAAAACTGATTCATTTTACTTAGTTGGCTATTGTGATGTAGACTATGCAAGACATAAAGTTGATAGGAAAAGCACAAGTGGTCACTGTCAATTTCTTGGAGGAAGCTTAGTTTCTTGGTCTTGCAAAAAACAAAATTACATAGTGCTTTCAACAACCGAAATGGAATATATAGTAGCAGCCAATTGTTGTGGCCAAACTATATAGAGGAAACATCAACTACATAATTTGTTTCTAAACTTTGACCATATTCCTATACTAGTGCTATTAATCTTTCTATGCATCACTCTAGGAATAAACATATAGAAGTCAAACATCATTTTCTTAGAGATCGTATTTTAAAAGGAACTATTGATCTTGTGCATGTTACTATTGAAAATCAAGTAGCTGATATCTTTACTAAGCCACTTTCAGAAGAAAGATTCTGTTCATTAAGAAAAGAGCTTGGTATGTGCAAATTATCTGACATTTAATTGTGTTCAAACTATCATGCTAATCTTGTTTGCAAATATTAGCATGCTCCTTCTAAAAGGAAGGAGCTTATTAGGTTATATGTGTTAATTAGAAGGCTCCTATCAGTTCAAAAGGAAAGAGTAACCTTTATTCTGAAAGTTACAATTATTTCTATTCATGATTTTATTCTTGCATATTCATCGTACCCTCATTGGACTGTTTGATCTCCTTCCATTCTTTTTGATAATGAAAAAGGGGGAGAGTAGATATATTTTTTGATAATGACAAAGGGGGAGAGTTAAGAGTTAAGTTGATGTATTTTGCTTTGCATGATTTTGAGCATAATGAAATACTAATATGTGATATATTAACTATTGAAATATCGTTGAACTAAATCTATGAAGTATCTGTGATATTTTATCTTATAAACGACAGGCTCCTTATTTTAAAGGAAGTAAGAAAAGCTTCTTCTAATCATGACTATGAGTAAGAACTTATAAAGCTTAGAGGTATCTTTTGAAATCCTTTATTATCATTTAAATTTTGAAAATATATCTATTATTGCCTGTCATCATCAAAAAAGGGGAGACTATTAGCTCAAGAATTATTATTAATGTTTTTAATGATTACGTTATAATATCTCAAAATTTAAATTGGATTTATTTCCTTATATAAATAAAGATATAATTCTTAAATGGAAATAAATTCATAGGATGAATGCTTCCTTTCTTACAAGAACCTTCCTAATGAACTTACCTTATTTATTTCATAATATTCGAAAGGATCTTGTTAATCTCATTGGATTTATTTCCTTGTATAGGATTCTACTAATCAAATAATTCAGAAATTAGCTCCGTGATATATTTCTAACGTTTGAAGATTGGAAGATTCCACTAGAGACAATATCGAAAATTCGTTAAATACAAAGTCAACTTAGAACAAAATTGAAGTAACGGCTAGTTGAAGAAAATATCTATTTAAGGAAGAGTCACTACAGTTGCAAACAAGAAGTGAAGGAAGATAGATTTTTGAAATACATCAACGGTAACAATACTCTTAAAAGTCATACGTTTATCAGATTTCTTATGCCTTGGAAAGTGAAAATTCTTCTTAAGAGAAATCATTGAAGCTCATATCGAGAAAATTAATTCATACCTTTATCAAATATCTTATGCTTTAGAAATGAAAATTCTTTTAAGAGAGAGATCATTAAAGCTCATAACGAACAAATTACTTTGTCATTCGTTGAGAGCTTATAGAGACCAGCTAAATACTACTAGTGTGGAAGGTTGAAGAACCTTGAAAAATATTCAATTGTGAGCTTGGATAGGCTCGTCAAATTTACTACTAGATTTTTTATAGTGTAATACTCAAGTTAGATAATTGGAGGCTGGATGTAGGCTTAGGTTATAAGTCAAACCAATATAAATTGATCGTGCCATTCTTTCTCTCCTCTTAACTTTAAATTTATGTATTATATTGTTTGCATTTTCATTTTGTGAGAGGCTCCTTTACTTTTAAAATAGGCTCCTTCTGTTTCTAACTTCGTAAGAGGTTCCTTTTAGTTTAACAGACTGCTTCTGTTTTAAATTGTTTTAACATGATTTATCATCTAATGGACTCTTGTCGCCTAACAGGCTCTTATCGTCTAATAAGACCCTTTTTTATAATGTTTAATTGGGCTCTGTCTGATATACGAATTGTAAGTAACTTGCAAAAAATTTTAAAGTCACACTCAATTCACCCCCCTCCCCTCTTGCGTGTGTTTGCTTTATCAGACATGACTTTTAAAAAAATTTATAAAGATATGAATGTTAAATTTTACTATTTCTTTTAATATTTTCATAAGAATTTATAACTGCATTTTAATTTGCTTCAGTTAGTTAGTCTAAATTAGATCTCATTTGCCTATGATCAAAATAAAAATTAATTATTTAAATTAATGTTAGAAACTAAATTGAAAAAAAGTAGTAGTTAATGAGCATAAAATTTATTTTTAATTATATGAAAATGTAATCTCTTAATAAAGTTACTCTCATCTTATAACTAAAACTAAAAAAAGATTTTTAATAATTTTATCTATTAAAATTAACATTAAAATAATTTTTTAGACATAATAACTATTTTAGAAACATTTTTATGTTTAAAATTATTTAAATATAAAAATATTTTTTAAATTTAATGATTTAATTCTTCTTAATATCAAAATTTAATCCTAGTATCAAATAAGTACAATGAATGCAACTGGAAACTTTCGTGCCCAACCCAATCTTTGTATCTAACATTATAGAAATTTTTTATTAGTATAACATAATTTAGTAGCAATTTTTGTATTGTACAATAACAAATCCAATGATACTTATTTTATTTAATTAAAAATGGAATAATTTTTTAACATAACGATATTGATATGAAGCAAAAAGTTTTATTAAAGAAAAAAATCCAACTTTGTTTAACTTTTTAATAAACCGGAATTTTTCGAATAAATTGAATTCATACTTTATGCTTATCTATTTGTATCTCTATATTTATCTCTATGTAATACCCCACCACTATAGAGTGTATACCTAAACATCTAGAAGACATTCAAATACATATCCTATGACAATGGTATATTAGAGCAAACATAATCTCTTAAATGGCATCATAAAGAATATACAATACTTAAAACCTCAACACTTCATTTCATTCATTGTCAAAAGTTTACATTATAGTCATTGAGACAAGTATTTACAATCCCTTATACAAAAGTTCTATATGACAAAGAAACTACAAAATACAATCTATAACTCCTCTTATGTCAGCTGATAGACCTTTGAACCATATCTTAACCCAAAATGCTCCTCTAGAAAATCTTAGGAACTAGGTCTCCTGTCTCGTACCTAAAAAGCCACGTTGCAAATTTTGACGAGTTTTGTGAACTCAATGAGTGAACCATCATTGATGATCTCACTCAGGTTAAATACATAAATATCACACAACCAACCATTTTTACAAACATTTTCCATTGCAATAAGACATAATGAATGACACACATTTCACATACATTCTTTCAGAACATGTATAACCCAATCAATCACATTATTATGGAACATTTCTTTATCATCATAATTTTAAAAAATGTTTCATAATCATATATTTCATAATCATAAATATACAAATGCGTATGCATATAAGACTTCAGATTCGTTATTATTTGTTGTGACCAAGTGCCTTTCAGATACAAATACTGGCTCATTGGGATCAATCAGATGTAAAGATAAGTCAGATATAAAAATCATGAAGTAAAGCTCTACGTGCAGAATTTTGAGCTTAAAGCTCTTTTAGACTAGCCACTCTGATCACAATACCTTTATCTGAACATGCATTTTATGAAATACATCAAATAATAGATTATATCATGAATAACATTCACTTATGATGCACAGATAGAATCTTATATTCATCGAACCTTAGTCCAGCATTCAATTTTCGTTGAGTATTCTAAAATCATTTAGAATTCAATTGCAAATAGATATCATTCAAATTTCAGATGCAAACAAAACACTTCCAATACATTCCCGAATATCAAACTCCTCGGACCATTAAAGTCTGGAATTCACATACAAATCAAAAACAAACAATAATTGGAAGTTAAACAAAATAAATCAATCCTAAGAAGATCATCTAAGTTGACTCACAGTACACTCCAAGTTATGATATTGCTTGGATAGTCTAACAATTTCTGAATGGCATCTGACTTGAACGTCTAAAATCATACAATTCACACATAGTTCATATTATAAAGTCAATCAATCAAACACTTATTCATTTATGCACATATACACATATGTAATGTTTAATGGATGTCCAATGACTATTCCGAGTATGTTTCCTTTATTCATATCTCATGATCATTCATTTTCAAAATTCATATATGTCTAATTTGAACTTAGGTTGACACCTCAATAATACAAATTTATTCTAAGTTATTCACTTAATCATGCAATAAGGTTCATAGCTCAATACACTTGATTATTATAATATCATCAATCAATCATTTATCAATCCTTTCCTAGTGAATTCAGATAACAATGAAATTTGGTAAAGAGGAAGGACAATGTGTGAGGAGCTTGTGATTCAAATTTCAAGTCAATCGAATGTCAAGAGAAGAAGTTATGGTCAAAAGAGTAAAGGGTGTCAAAAGCTATCAAACAACTATGCACCTTCATTGTCATGATCATGCTTGTGCACGATCTTGCATTTCCTAATGCTTCCTCTCTGTGTGCATGATGGTGCACTACCTCTTATTAAAGCTTCATTCTAGCTTTTCTCAAAACAAATTTTTAGGTCAATTTTGCATGGCCATTTTGATAAGGAAAATGAAGTATTTAGGCAATACATTCTCTAAAAAAAATGTTCTCATATGTCTTAAGTTTCTAATGAACTAAAATTCATACAATTTTGTTCATTATTCCTAAGGTTATACTCAAAATTCTTTGAGACAAAATTCAAATTTGATTCCTTCATGAAAAATATAGTCATATGTCTCTAGTTTAATATAAACTCAAAATCTTCCCATTTGAATGTCTACATATCAAGATATGGTTAAAATACAGATGCATATTCAGTGAAAACACTATAACTAACACATTCCAACTATTTTTCTTTCACTTTTCCAGACTTTTTTACACTTTATACCAAAATTAAAATAACCTCTTTATAGTTTATCAATTATACCTCTATTAGGCCTTAATCATACTCCAATTTCTCATTAATAACATCTCCAATTCCAGTTCAAAAATTATTCAATTGATAGCTCACAACTCATTGTCTTTCATGCATCAAAAATCAAATCATAAACTATTATATTCATTTCATTCCAATTCAAGCATGATTCACATATTACTAAGCATGCCATAAAGATCGTATTGTTACTTACTTATTAGGCTAACAATTCAACTCAAAACTCCAAATTATACTAGTCCTCCAAGCAAGCAAAATTCATCATAAACTCAAGGTGAAGATGAGCTAATTTTCGTAAAAAACACAAGAAAACAAATAGTTGATTTCTTGGCTATTTTATGAGAGTTTAAGGTGTGAATTTCGTGTACCAATTTACCTAGAATAAAAACTAGAATACAAAGATAAGTTTGAAGCAATTTCGGTGGAGAGAGGTGAGGGAAACAGCAAAAACGTTGCTACTAGAATTTGCTTCATCAAGATGCTAGGTGTCACCAATTTCCAAAGACATATGTCTTAAGGCATGGAATCCACTTACCCATTTCATATGCTACCATTAATCCACACATTAAATTGCCACATGTCACCAATTAATCAGCTCATATGTCTCATTATAATTAATTCACATGTCTCACAATAATTGGTACATTTGTCAATTAATTACTAGTCCATTTATCATCAATTTAACTATGCCAAATGTCACTCAATTTTAGGCCTAATTATCCTAATTTTTCATGTATCAATTTATCATACCACTTGACATTTTCCCTAGTTCAAATGTACATTTTAATCCATTAATTTTTCAATCCATAGCATTTAATTCCAATTTACTAATTGAAATCCTATCGTACCAAAATTCAAGACATACCAAAACAAAATTCACATCATGACCACTTAACTTCTTTCATATCTAGAATAAGTTAATTGAGTGCATATGCTATCTGTGTAATGTGTTCAAATATAAATTCGTGTATGAATGCTAATATTATACGTGTATATACAATACTTATCTAGAGTTAAACCCTAAGCATATACCAGAAAATAGGATATTATATCTACCTCTATCTCTATCTCTATCTTTATCTTTATCTTTATCTCTCCTCTTTAATTTGAGATAATTTTTTGACATAATTTTTTTTCATCCCTTAATTTCTCAATTGTTGGAGTAAGACGTTCCTCACAAAAGCGTTTTTAAACACAACGAATTGAGTTCAATCCACTAACTTAATCAGTTAATTACTAAATATCATTATAGCGGTTTGATACAATGAAACAGTAAAATACCTCTCAATTTACTAAAAAATAACATCATTTATCAAACAAGGTCAAAATGTTTTTTTAAAAAATCTTATTTAGGCCAAAACATAAGGAATCGAAAAAGTTAAAGCAACAGTAACACACAAAGAGTTTAAGATGCAGGTTTGCGGGGCTGCAATAAGTTTCCCACCCAAGTCCTGAATGGTAGGCAACTTGAGTCCATTTTGCTTAACCCAAAGCCCATGTTCGACCCTTTCGCCAAATTTACCTCTTCGCCTTAAACCTGGCCCCCTTTTTTCTTCTGGATATTTTTGTCCCTCTAAAGCTTAACCATGTTTCTCAATCTTATTGGTAAGAGCTTGGCCTTTATTGCGTTTCTCGAGTTTGGAATTTTTCTGACTTTCTACTATCAACTTTAAGACTTCTTAGGGAATCAAGCCTGTGTAGCCAGCACAAAGCTAAAAAGCCAGAAACATTCGTTGATAAGAATCATTATCCAAAGGAAAGTGAATTTTTCTTCTTTAACTGAAATTTGTATGCTGTCAACGAAAACATAAGTTGGGTCGTTGTGAAGTTTTTCTTTTCTTTGTTTTTTTACTTCTTGTTAAAGCTTTTAACTTTTGGATGCTGGCTTTTGTGCTTAAATGTGTTCTCTTAACAATTTTCCCCATATTTGTGTTGTTGATTTTGTGTGTTTTGTTTCTGACAATTTTTACAGTTAATAAATTTTGATAAGCGGCGAATACCGGCATATTAAAATGGCCCTTGCCTCTGGACTGCCCAGAAGTTGTTCAGGTCTCTGTCTTAAATTATCATGTCTTTTGATGATCTTTATTTATGAGACTGCTATCTTTAACTATTTTCATTGATCTTCCTTTCCTTATTTTTTCAAAGTTCAGTTAATCCGTTCCGTTCCAAACTATATTTGGGCATTCCGAGATTTGATCATATCAGATTTGATAATTCCAATGCTATTCATCCAGTATCAACGAGGGTAATTGTTTTAGTTTGTACATTGTATGCCAAGTTTTCTGCAGATTCTCCTTGTTTAGAATTGTGTTTTTGTTCTTACAGATTCGTGGAGGAAGATTTCTATGTTGTCCTGTAGCACAATCTGGCAAAGAGCATGTTCTGTTGTCAGTTGGAAAGAGTGATTATCAATTAACATATGGAGATGATTTACCTCAGGAGCCATTTTGGATTAGTTTAATCAAAGACGCCATATGGTATGCTAAGATTTTTCTTTTCCCTGCCTTTATAAACAAATGGTATATTGTCAGTTAAAAGACTGGAGTTGGCACTTTCGTTGTTTCAGAGCTAGGTCTGTGATGCGACTTGAATATGGATAAATGATAGAGATATGTGTTTAATAGGTTATGATTGTTTCAGGGGTTTGAAGTCTTTGGTTGTGTTTCTGTTCGAGCAACCTGGACAGCTCAAGTACATAGAGTGGCCAAGCTTTCTGAGCACGGTATGTGTGATTAATGTTTTTTTGGCTTGAAGTTGATACCATTGGAAATAGAATGCCTGTTTTAAGTTCTTTGAAGTTTACAAATAAAAGAAGTATGATAGGTCTTACTTTTGTGTTGGTGATATTATGCAGCTGAAGACTGCTAGCCTCAGTCTGATTCTTGTTGCTCTGTTCATTGTCATACTATCTTCAGTGGACTCAGTTCTATGCTATCTATTGGGTTTACTGTTAAGGAGAAGCCCTTGATGGACTCCAAGTCTCATAAAAACTTGCCATTCATTCTCGTTTTTAATGCAAATGCTACTTGGTTTGCAAATTAGCAAGGGGAAGCTCCAACTGCCTCTAGCAATGGTTGAAATGAACTCCCAGAAGAAATTTGTGATTAAAAAACAAAATAGCAGCTTGGCATCGAAATGATCAAGATATGTAGAAACAGCCAAGTTATGTTGAGCTTCGTTTGTAGTAATGATCAAGATGTGTCGATTGGTCTGTCTCTGCATTGTATAAGGTGAAGTAACAATCACGCAGGCATTGTCTAGTTTCTCGTATCTGTTTTGCATTTTCACGTTGGAGTTTTGAGCACCTGTTCCCAGAAATTTGAAATACCAGTTTTAGGAATTGTTGGCTTCGATTTTCGAAAGAGTATTATTGGCTCTGCTTTACAACAGCTTTAAATGACATCAGGATTATCATGAGAGACAATGCAAAGTTTAATTACATGAGCAACTTCTTGCATTCTGAAATAAGCAATATCTCATTTAGAATCAAACATTACAATTTATCAAATATACTAAAAACTCTTTATTTTATAGTATTTTATAATACTATATAAAATAACCAATAAAAGAGATATATATATATATATACATCTCATTGAAAATTATTTAGCGATGGAAATTGATTTGGTGTTATTTAAACCAATTTTTTGTTTTCTAAGTCAAGCTCCCTACAAAATTTGATCATATGTGAGCATTTCTTTTAATTTTTATAGTTCCTTTCACAATCTTAACCCTTAAAAATAATTTCAGATATATATATTTTTTAAAATCTTATCAAACATGCATTAAATTATTCAGTAGTTGCACAAAATTTCAGGTTAAATTTTTAATTTTTGAAATTTTTAGAAAAATAATAATTCAACAGTTAAATTATAGTACCAACTCCTAACTAAGATATATAATATTTTCATAAATCTTACTACTTAATGATACAAAATAAAAATTATGATACACTGAACGTTTTAGTCGTGATTCAGACTATTCAAAATAAATTATCCAAGAATCACGAATAGTCATACAAGAAACCCAAAGTTTAATCTCGGAAGAATGTTCATTTAACTCTCCGGATAACCTCCTCTATCAGCCCTTGAAATTCCAAGGTTTCATGATATACAATATTATACACGATACCGATTCAAACATGACATCTGAATTCATTGCCGACACCGCCAACATCCAAGAATGAAACTATATCAAACCCCTTCCGAAAAAAAAAATGCAAGGATCACCCTCGATTATAAAGTTTAAGAAAAGGTTAGATTTGATCGCTGAACTAGATATATAACTGTTGTCCCAAGTGCTTGGCAAATGGCAAGCCCCCCCAAGGCCCCAACTCCATTTCTTGTAATCTGAAACCAAACACAGCAATCAACAAACAACCATTGCAATGATATGGAGAGCTTCATTATTAACTTGAAGCATCAAGGAATTACGACAATAACGGCGACTTTCTCTTGGAAATTGTGACCAAGACCTCGGTCTGTGTGACTCTGCTTAAATTCATCATGACCCCAAAAGCATTGACCCACTGACCGTGCACATAGGCGGCTCAGAAGG
>JANSVA010000218.1:47251203-47274381 GCA_025504915.1 Erythroxylum reticulatum | reverse complement strand
CTGTGTGACTCTGCTTAAATTCATCATGACCCCAAAAGCATTGACCCACTGACCGTGCACATAGGCGGCTCAGAAGGAACCATAAAAGAATAGTTATACCAGGAGACATATTTAAATAAACTTTAGACTAAACATTTTTGTCGCCTCGCCTTCAGTAGAGCCTCCAGGGCCTTACAATGGTCTACGATCCATTCATAAGCATCTGCTACGAAATCTATCAAGCCCATAAATGCATTAGGTTGTCAATGTTGCATCTTTTGCAGGACGATGGTATATAACGTTTAATTATGGAACAAATGATTCCCTAAATACCTTTAATCTCAATCACGTAGTGCTTCGACAAAAACTTTCCTGAAACTTCTCCAACACTTCTAGATTTCTCATTTTTGGTCTTTCGCCGCAGCAGCCTGTACTCAAGAAACAGGTCATGAAGTAAGAAACTTGAAAAAAGGTCAACACATGGAAGAACTAATATTTCTCATAATAAATAATTTTTCTCGTTATCTCTTTCTAGCCAAAATACATTCGTTCATCTTTGTTAATAAACAAGAAAAAAGAAAGATTCCTCGCAGTTTCCAGAGCTTAACACCTAAGTTGAAAGTTTTGTTTTGGTGGAAGAATCGTTGTTAAATTCAAAATGCCCATGCTTGACAACTATCATTTTACAAACAAGTGCCCCAAGCATACAGGTCATAACCAAAAGTTGTATCAAATTTGAAGACATACATTTTCCTCTCAAAGTTGTATATTTATAATTCGAGAGTACACAGTACGGGACAAGAAGAAATTGAAGCATGCATGTCCAAATTATCTGCAATATGATATATTACAGAGATAAAATGTATTCATCTCACAATTAGAAGCAAAAATAACTTCATAACTTCAGTTAAGATTAAATTGGGAATGAAATGAGGCACTGACCTTTTGAAGTTTCTCTAAGATAGAATCTTCATATGCTTTATAACCAGCACCAACAAGAGTATTAACACGATCAGATTCCATAGACTGCTGGACATAAGGAAACACTCCTGCAGTAGCTGGTTGGAGAGGAACAACTAGAAGAGGATTAGCAGGATTGCCCAAAATGCTTCCAGTTGCAGCAACCTATGGATAGAGAACATCCAAACTTAGAAACAATACAACAACCGAAGTCCCTTGTTCCCCAAAAAAAATAATTTGAAAATTTTATCCTGCAGAACTTACTGCTGCATCTTTAGTTGCCATCACAACAAGGGCAGAACCTCTTTTCTTGGAGCTCTTGATAACAACATCTTCAACATCACCAAATCTTGAGAAAACCCCCCTCAACCTTTCTGCTGTATAATCCTCGCCAATCTTTTCCCAAGAAACTTTAAGCATCTTCTCCTTGTCGGTCTTACCCACATTTGCCTTCATTGAACCCTTTGAAGCAGAAGCTGAATCCGGCGTTGTCTTATTACCATGCATTGCTCGTATCCTTGCAATTTCTTCTTTCAGTTTCTTAGCAATTCTCTCCTCTTCCTCTCGAGCCATGGCAGCTGGATCTGGCGCAAAAGCTGCCTTCTCCCTCTCTTCAAGGTCTGAGACCATCTTCTGCCGCTTGGCACCTTGCTGAGAACGACGTACATGTTGCTCACGTTTAACTCGCAGAAGTTCATCAAACAATTTGCGAGCTTTCTCATCCTTGAGAATCTCATAGGAAGACTTGAGCTTTTGAAAATTGGCGTGTGCATTGGGATCGTCAGGGCGCTTATCTGGATGCAATTCTAAAGCCTTCAATTTGTAGGCTTTGGATATTTCCTTTTCAGTAAGCTTAGCTCCTTCTTCACCAGAGGGCAATCCCAGAACAAGATAGTGATCTACATCAGCATCCATCATTATTCTTCTCTGCCGCAAGCACACCACAACAATTACTAAATCAAAATAATGATACAAACAAAATCAAGATTACAAAGTATGTTCAGACAGGCTATTCTATTCTATTATTTGTGAACGCAACAAATTTAAGTTATAACGTCCAAATATAAAAGGCAAAAAGTCAGAACTTAGAAGCAATCTTGTTCTTCATCGATTGGGTTTGCACGATAGGAAGGCTTTCCGCTTTGGTTATTGTAGGAAGGGTTTTCAACTTTAGCTATTATAGGGAAAAGCGAGGGTATTGCCAGAAGAAATCGAACAAACAAGCAAAGTAGTAGGGAGACTGAGTTGACCTCTGAAACAGGGACAATGAAAAAAACGATCAATATGAGCACATAAACCACAACAATATAAAATCGAAAGACGTTCTTTTTGACTGAAAAAAACTCAAAATTCTAGCCAATAAATAACATTACAAACATATTCATGATTAACATATAACGCTCAGATTGAACGGATAGGTAGCAAGTAATTTGACTTTTAAGAACAAAATTCCACCCTCCTCTAGTATAATATATATAATTAAAAGGAACTAAACTAAACTTTTTATTATAAAAGTAAGAAATTATAAATCTCTACAAAGCTATAATTACTTAAACAGCAACTGTATATGTCAAATTACAAACAGAAAAACTAAAAACTAAGAAAGAGTGAAAGAGAAGGATCTCCAGAAATCCTAAAAAAGGGAAACTTACCCAAGGAAGAAAATGGCGGAGGAAATCGTGTTAAGACAAGGTTAGGGTTTGGCCTTTTGATCCCCACTGAAAGGTTTAAAAGTGAAACGAAAATCGATGAAGGCCTAACGGAGTTTCGACGACTTAGCCACCGTTAGACGGATAATTGATGACAACGCCAGAGATAAGAGAGAAGCGAGGCGACGGGAGAGAGGTGGAGAGTTGAAGCGATGACTATTGCGAACTCCTTAGGGCTTTCTATTATCCCCCTTCAACTTTTTAAAATCAGGATTCGATTCACTTATTCATTATAAAAAAGAAAACTAAATGAAAAGATCGATATATAAAGATAAGTTTAAATTTTTTATATTAAATAGACAAATTATACTGTTAAATTACTTAATAAGAAGCGACGTCGTTTTGGGTACCACCGCTTTCTCGGATCTGACCATCACGGCCACAGAAAGTGTTGTTACTTAAGAAACTTACAACAGCTGGAAGTTTTGATCTTGTTCTGTGTTCAGATTGATTTTTATTTAGTTCAATCTGCCGGTGTCGAAAAGGAGTTGAAGAAAGGAGAGCGGTTATGGAGAGCAACGACATTCAACGGTCAATTTCTATGCGGCTGAATCGTAGAGGAGGTGACCGGAGTAATGTAACTCCTGTTTCCAAAGGTAAAGTTTGAATCTTGCAAATCTTGGCGATGTGGGTTGCTTTTTGTTAGCGAATGGAATTAAAGCTAGGAAATGGTCACTATTTGGGTTTGATTTTGATTATGGGAAAGTTTAGATAAAGGATAAGGTGAGTTTTAATTCTTCTGGGATTAATTAGGTACTTATAATTTAAAGTAGCAAACTTATTGATATTCTATTTCTTTCCTGATTATGTTTTCTGTTATTGGTAAGTGAAAACCACTCTAAAGACTTTAACTTGCATAAGATTTTGATGGTGATGCAGATGATGATGGTGGGTTGTTTTCGTCTGGGAAGCTTCCCACTGATTATCCAATGAAATTATTATGGAAGAGAGGGTTTGTGAGATTGGTTTTTGTCGTTGGCATTGTGTGGATGCTTCTCATTCTTGTCGTATTGTTGTTTCACATATGGTCTTGCCAATCTTCGTCTTTGGTCTTTTCAGGTATTTTCCAAGATGGGTTTTCTTTAGGGATCTTTGTGTTTTTAATCAGCAGTACTCGAGATCCATGCTTTTATTTCTTCTCTGGTTAAGTTTTACGTCTCTCGGTTGTTAAAGAATGAAATGTTTTGCATTCTGATCTTTGTAAAACTCTTGTTTCTTATCAAGTTTATTTGTATATTATACTAATCTGACTGATGTGGTTTTGCTTGGCATGCAGCTGTTTGTAATAAAGAAAGCAAGGTATATAACATTCTGAACACGCTGGGATTTGTAGCGCAACAACACCGTAGGTCTTTGATGATATTTGCATTTGAATTGCTTTACTCTCTATCTAGTTTATGCCCTTCAGCTCTTGTTTCCTGTGCATTTTAGGTTGTTCAATCCCCGTTGCCAATAATCCTGACAAGATAATTATTCCAAAGGGAAGAACCCCAGACCAAATACTTCGGAATTTGTCATATTTTATGGAGGATGAACCTCAGAATGATTCACAGGCGACACCATTATTTGGAGGACATCAGAACTGGTTGCAGAGAGATGAGAGTTTCAAACTAAAGCCTTCAATGCAGGTAAATCTTCGTCTTTTCAATTTTTATTATTTATCATGCACTAAAACCAACTTTTTTTGGGCATGCCATGGAGAAAAACCAACAAGAAAATATTGGTCAAGGAAAATGGTTATTCATTTCATGTAACCTTGCCATGTCCATATCACGGATGGAAGTTGGAACTTTTTTAAGTTCATCTCTTACCCTTATGCCTTTCAGGTTCATTGTGGGTTTATGCATAATGGGGGTGCTGAAATGGATCCATTGGATGTCAAATATGTTGAGAAGTGTAGGTTTGTGGTCGCTTCAGGGATTTTTGACGGCTACGATGTACCGCATCAACCTTCAAACTTAAGCGAGCGCTCCAAAAAACTTTTTTGTTTCCTTATGACTGTGGATGAGGTGTCTCTCAGTTTCATTAGAAAAAATGTTACTGTTAGGAAGGACAGGAATGGTGGACAATGGGTTGGTATCTGGCACCTTATTCTATTAAAGCGTCCACCTTACGATGAACCGAGAAGAAATGGGAAAGTTCCTAAAATTTTGACCCACAGATTATTTCCCCAAGCACAATATAGCATTTGGATTGATGGTAAAATGGAGCTAATTGTTGATCCATTGCTAATTTTAGAAAGGTATGACCTGAGATCTGTCACCGTATTCATGTATTTTTGTTTTTTATTGTAAAAATAAGCGGTATGAAATATATTTTTATGCAGATACTTGTGGCGAGGAAAGCATACATTTGCCATTGCGCAGCATAAACATCATCACAGCATATATGAGGAGGCTGATGCAAACAAGCGAAGGAAACGATATGCCCGACCTCTTATTGATCTCCACATGAAGATATACTATTATGAGGGAATGGAGCCCTGGAGTTTGAAGAAAAGTACTGTTAGCGGTAAGAAGAAAAACCACAGCTTTTGAAGCAAGTTTTCTATTCCCTTGAGAGAACCTTAATACTTTAGTTTTTTGTGGTGATTTAAGCATAAACTCAATCCTTGTGATTTGGTAGAAACCCTAGAGTATATTTAGGATCACATACTAGAATATTGATCATGAATTTAAAGGAACGACCTCAGAGAGTGAATTTTTCATTTTGCTTCCATTTGTGACTGGAATTCGATGGACACAGATGTGCCAGAGGGAGCTATTATCATTCGGGAACATACACCGCTAAGTAATCTGTTTAGCTGCTTGTGGTTTAACGAGGTCAACCTCTTCACTCCAAGAGACCAGCTGAGTTTTGGCTATGTTGTTTACAGATTAGGAAATGCATTCAAGTTTTTTATGTTCCCGAACTGCGAGTACAACTCTTTGTTCATACTGCATCCACACACTAGGGAGCATTCATCGAAGATAGAGTGGGTAAAAAGCTTGAGTGAGTTTAAGGGGAATGGTAGCAGTATGAAAGAGACCAGAGGTGGATTAGGCTTGTGGACTCCGTACCCAGCAGACCTTGGTAAAGTTGTCCTGCCACAGGTGGTAAGAACATCGAAGGCAGGCTGAGATCATCTTGTATAAATCAACTCAACATTACCATGGAAACCCAAAAGGGTTATTTGATATCGTTAATTCATTGATCCTGCTCATGGGCATGCGAACATGGAAGCCTAGCAAAGTCCTGCACAATGCAGGGAAAGGGAGATTAAATTTGAGCAATCTCAACCCTTGCCATTACACGACTTACGAGTCTGCCTTTTGGAGACGCGTGACAAGTTCCCAATAGTCTTTAAATCTGTATTAATCCCTATCAAGTCATTTGCTATAGTTTTGCCCATGTTTGGAATAGTGAAGTGTTGTTCTTTGCAGATATTGTCAATCATAATGACAAAAGCATGTTATGTAACCTCTTATTTCATTGAATTTGGAGCTGTTAACGCTTACAAAAGATTATAAATTCATTACAAGCGAGTAACATGTGTGCGTGTGGAAAAACTAAGTCCAGAACAGTAGAAGAAAAGATTCGTTGAAAGATAAAATCGAGTACATAAATGTGACTAAAAAATAAATTAAAGCAATACAAGCAGCTTCCCGCACGGGCCTTATAATGCAAAGTAGCCCTGACTGACTCTCTATATGTAGAATAGAAAGCTCTTAAGTCATGACTGGCTCTGGGAACCACCAACTAATCGATAAATTACAAGATCAAAAGTGGCTTTGGTAGAATATGGATTTCATCTGAATTTGGAATCCACAATGACAACAACCTTTATTTTTTCTGCATGATAAAGGAGAGCCATGCAATCAAGGAGTGGACATACAAATAAACAAATCCTAGAGCGTTCATCCCAAATAACTAAAACCAACCCTTTTTTGTTTTCCAGAAAAGCTTGTTGGAAGCAACCTTTTTCCACTAGGAAAGCTTGTTGCTCAATTGGTTGAATCCCGGCTGTAATACTGGTCAAGTGTCTTCGCAGGGATACGGTGGAGTAGCTCACGAGGGAAGATGCGGAGCAGTGTCCACGCCAAATCAAGTGACTGGAAAATGTTGCGGGTATCATAAGCTCCTTGAGTGACAAATTTCCTCTCGAATTTGTCCAAGAATTCCAAATACAACTGTTTGTCAGATTGGCATTGTTAATATTCCAAGAAATTACAGAATCAAAAAGAACATCATTTCAGAAAAGAAAAGCACATAACCAGATCTTCAGACGAAAGGGCTTCTTCTCCAACAACAGCTTTCATTGCCTGGACATCCTTTCCAATGGCGTAATTTGCATACAGCTGAAAGTTTGAAATTGAAGACGTTAAGGTTTAGAGAAAAGGACCGTGGCAAATTTCTAAAACAAAGTCCCACGTAGTGCTAACCAGACCTGGTTGGAGACATCAGCGTGGTCTCTACGAGTCATCCCCTCCCCAATGGCGCTCTGTGATGATGAACAAAATACTCTTCAGAATATGCCTCATACCATATCTTATCTTAACAATGTTGCACTATGCCCTCACCCAGTTCCTCCCAAAAACAACTCTAATAAATTGATAAAGTGACCGAAATCATATTACCTTCATCAAACGAGAGAGTGATGGGAGGACATTGATTGGAGGATAAATCTGTTGAATTCAAGTATTTCAATTAGACACTAGTTGTTCCCAACAAAGTCCATGATGTTGCACACTTGTTGACATTGCCTCAATTAAGCTAAAATCATTATGAACTATAACAAGCCGTGAAGAGATTAAATTAAAAAGTATATGCAAAAAATCAGCATAATGCTTGAATACCACAGGTTAAGCTTTCAGTACAACAATGAATCATCTAAACCAAGGCAATCTAGAAGTGACAACGCCACCAGAAGAAAAAAGTACTTGGAATCTCATAACCCTTACCTGCCTATTATGGAGCTGTCTGTCAATGTATATTTGTCCCTCTGTAATGTATCCCGTCAGATCTGGGGTAGGATGTGTTATATCTGCTCAAAGAAAAAAAGAAAAGAAAAAAGATCTGAGCCATCTGTTCCAAAGCAAGGAATGGTATACTGGCAGTTCAAAAAAAAAACCATCATTTGGCATAGTTAATATTGGAATCTGTGTAATGGAGCCTTTTCTCCCTTCAATTCGCCCAGCACGCTCATATATAGTTGCCAAATCAGTATACATGTACCCAGGATATCCACGCCTTCCAGGAACTTCTTCTCGAGCAGCAGACACCTGCAGCACCATAACAGGCACGTCTCATAAAACTGGAGCAAAAAGTACTTGAGTGATAAAGCATTCGCTTGTGCATCCGAATAATGAACTAGTTCAGAAAGGTAAAGTTTGGCATTTAACTTGTGCCATGCAAGCATTCCACAAACTGTAATCTAGCAACCGCAATATACTCAATTAACTTTGTAGAAAAGCGAAAAGCTAGTGGCTGTGGTGGAAGTCCTTGAAGGCTAGGAAAAAACAAATTATATAATCAAGCTTGTGATTCTAGGTCAAATTCCATTAGGTAAGACCTAGAAACTTAAAAAAGACATCTGTTCCTACCTCACGAAGAGCATCAGCATAGGAACTCATATCTGTAAGTATGACAAGAACGTGCTTCCCGCATTCATATGCTAAATACTCTGCAGTTGTAAGAGCAATGCGAGGTGTGATAATGCGTTCAATGGTAGGGTCATTGGCCTGTAGGACAGCACAATGGAAACAAGTTTCAGATATGTGATGTGAGGAAGTATAACTTACAACCTTAGCAGTCGAAATCATTTTTTGGAAATTCAAGCAGCCAGATCTTTCAAAAGTCACAGAAGACCATAGAATTACCAAGTTCAGGAAAAGGGTCACTCGTTCCATTGAACCATTTTCCTCAAAGTCACGTTTGAAAAACTGTGCAGTTTCCATATTTACACCCATAGCTGCGAATACAATAGCAAAATTGTCCTCTCCTTCATCCTAAAGATCACCAAGTTAAGAATGAAATTTAGAGAAGAGGATATAACCAAAACCAAAACAATCCACTAATAATAAATTTGTTTTGATAAAGTTAAGTTGTGTGAGAAAGATAAGTGACCTGTTTCTCCATTCTTCTCTCTCTCACAAAACAAACAACAAAGTAGCCACTCAAAAGAACATTTGTATTATTCACACTTCAGTTGGTGTATCTTCCTAGTGAATGTGCTTCAAAATCAGAATAGCCACTAAAACCTGCAAAATTACCTCAAGAAGATTGTCAGTCTTCTCCAATCGCTTCACCAAACCAGCCTGGCGACATATTTGGGCAGCTATCTCATTATGTGGAAGACCAGCTGCAGAAAATAAAGGGATCTTTTGCCCTCTGGCTATAGAATTCATGACATCAATTGTAGAAATGCCAGTTTGTATCATCTCCTCAGGATAAGTTCTCTCACTAGGATTAATGGAACTACCTGTAACACGCATGTAAGTCATGAAAGGATGCCTCAGAAGAACATGCCATCAAGAAGATAAAGAGTAACTTGCCAGAGATATCCAAGTATGCTTCAGGTAAAATAGGAGGACCATTATCAATCGGTTTTCCAGAACCATTAAAAATGCGTCCAAGCATATCCAATGAGACGGGAGTTTTCAAGACCTACAAATAAGCAAAAGTAGTGAAGAAGACAGGCTCACACTTTAATGGAAGTTGTTAAGGAACTAATAAGTCTGTAACAAATTCTTCATTTGCAACCACTTAGAGATCTAAAAGCATGATGAATTTAAATTGTTTCACAGGCATCAGCATCCTAACTTTTGACAAGAACAGGTAGTAATGTAATACACAACTTAAATAACAATACATCTACTAGTCGTATCCAAATAAAACTTGACTATGTCAATACTTTATGAAAGTAGCTCAAACAGCTACGTGAAAATGTGTGATCTAAAGCTTCACACTCCATGATGCAGTTATTGTCAATCAAGTGAAAGTTCAAATGAGATTAATCTCCTCTTTCAATGTAGAGAATTCAAAAATGGTTTCATTACCTCTCCAGTGAATTGTACAGTAGTGTATTTGTTATCAATCCCAGATGTTCCTTCAAAAACCTGATCAAGAAGAAAGTGACAGCAATTCAAATTGTTGATTAAAAGGTTCATCATTTTTTACAGCAATAATAAAAGAACAAAGATACACAACTAATTGCTACAAGAACACAAAATAAGAACAAAGACATTATTCTTGAAGCAATGATCAAAAGAGACCACATCTCTAAGACACCAAAAGTCAATTTGTGGGAAAGCTAAGATCATATGGGGACACAGCTAGAGATAGACAGTAGTCACCTGAACAACAGCTTTCTCCCCATCAACTTCCAAGACTTGACCACGTCGGGTTGTTCCATCCCCTAAACGAATATTTACAATCTCTTGATATTTGGGTCCCTGTCACAGGAAATCAGGCAATGTACTTCGAAATAGTATAGGGGCTAAACAATAATAACAATACAAAATAACAAATATAAATATACTTATAAAAGAGTACGATATACCTTAACTTTATCAAGTATGACGAGTGGTCCTGCAACTCCAGAGACCGTTCTATACTCTGTAACGCAAACAAGCAAAAAGGAAATCTTCCTGTCAAGTAATTGCCACAACCTGGAGGATCCCTAACATACATTCACTCAACTTAATTGAAATCATACAACAGTTACATCACGTCTCAAACAATTTCCTCCATGTCTTTATTTTATCACTGCCATTTGTCATTGCTGTGGATATCACCGAGTTTACAAAATTTCCGTCTTTTTTCGGTAACGTTCCCAGCCGGTAAGTCAGTCCAAATAGCTTTTGGCATGACAACATATCCGCTTAGAAAGTCAATTAAAGAAATCTGAAGCATACCCATGCCGATCTCCAAGGTCCCGTCCTCCATCTCGAGGCTTTCTTGCGCCACACCCATTATCAAGCTTCATTGCCCAATATTCATAAAAAGGATAACGTCAGACTCATGAAAAGGCGAAAACTTTAAAAGCAAAACTCTACAACAGCAAGATTGATGTCACGTTACATTCATAACTAACAAGTAATCCCAGACAAACAAATTAGAATCCAAAGACCCAGATACAAGACCAGTACATAAACGATTAAATCCCCAGAAATTTAAAAAACAAATGGTCACGTTACACCTAGTCAATAAAAACCAACTTAAAATCCCAAACAACACGCCGTCACATCAACACCGTGTTTGGTTTCCCTGAAAACAAAATGTCAACGTCCACCTCCCGTAGAATTTGGAAACAGAAAGACACTTACAGCAACGAAGTTCAGTGAATTGAGTAGAGATAAATGCTAAAACAAAACCGAACAGTAGATTAACAGTTGAAACGGATGAGAAATAAAAAACAAGTTTCAATCGTGCGCGATCAAACTCCATAAGAATTTGAAATGATTGAATCAATCAAACGAGGAAGTAGATAAAGATTGAAACTTGAGGAACTTGGATCTGATAAAGGACGCACCTTTGTTTTTGATCTGTAATGAACAACCACACACAGAAAGACAGAGAGAAGGATGGGAATGAGGGGAAGGAATAAACTGAGATCTAATGGTTAGAGAAACAAATAAGCACTATATTGTTTTGCATTTTAGTGCAAAATGATACAAGTAGATGGTTTTTTTTTGTAACCATTTTTTACTTTTGTTGTTAAACAAAGCGTGGGAAGGTGGCAGAAGAGAAAAATAATGATTGCTTACAAGGAAATGCATTATTTTCTTTTCCTATGAAAAACAATTTTTTTGGTAAAAGAATATAGTTAGTTACTATCAAAATATATACTCAATTTGCAATTTGTGTTTATGCTAATGACATTTTCAATTAGTAAAAATTATGTTACTATTCAGGTTTTTTGCTTTGTAAAAATTTGGGAAGGATTATATTGTATATAATCTTTTTTATATTTTAAAAAATATATTTACTACTTAAACTTATAATTTTATAAACACAAAAGAATAATTTTAGCAGGCACTATCAACGAAACTAGTGTTAACATAAATTTTAAATTTCCAAGAGTAGTGATATTTGTGGAAATGGAAATGAAAAAGGAGACATAGAGCAAGCGTCTGTGTGTCTTATAATTGCACTCAACTTACTTTAATTGTGTCCATGCAAGGCTACAGAAGAATCAGTCTCACTTAAATGATTGGACAGAAAAGTAAGTGTGACTGTGACTGTGACTGTGACCGTGATTATGACCATCATCTCCAGTCATTAACACTTGCGTGAAATATGTACAGCATTATTTATTTTCCAAAATGTCCTCTGTACCGAAACACCCAGTTTCTTTTCTAGCTACGCCTGCATGCACATTCACATGCATCTCTTGCTGTAACTTCTTGATCTATTTGCAAAATATCATACAAATCCTTACTGCAACTTTTTGATTTTAGAATATGTAATTTTTACTGGAACTGCAAATACTTATTGAAATTTTTAAATATCATTATTTATGATACTTTTGGTTCTGTGTAATTATTTTCTACTTTTTTCTCTTGCTGCATATCTCAGAAAAGAATTTGTCTTCCAATCTCATGTTATCTTTATTGTACTTAAAAGAAAATCTGATTACTTACGATTTGAAGATGTAAGCAATGAGGTATGACTAAATTCAACAAGAAGAC
Organism: Erythroxylum reticulatum; assembly: GCA_025504915.1. Lineage (NCBI taxonomy): Eukaryota > Viridiplantae > Streptophyta > Magnoliopsida > Malpighiales > Erythroxylaceae > Erythroxylum > Erythroxylum reticulatum. The sequence continues at coordinate 47,262,062 of JANSVA010000218.1, read as the reverse complement.
TTTTGAATAGCCGTTGAAGGAGTTATGGAAGGGCAGGGCATCAAAGGAGCAGTGGTTGACTTAATCTTGAACTGATATGATGACATAAGCATACTTATCATTAGAGAAAGTGCATGTCATCAAAGATAAGAAAGTGATTGAACCAAAGGGAAAAACATTGTTAAGGATATTCAACAGTTCCAGGAGCACTGGAACCCGATGCCATTTGTAGGTTCAGTAAACCTTACAGGCAAATGGGTAGGAAAAGAAGAGCCAAATAAAAATAAAATGTAAGAGGAAAGGTAAACTCAAACCAAAATTCTTATTCTACTTGTATTTACAAAAGTTTATAATCGATTGCTGAATTTTGCGAATGCTTGGGAAAAAAGTTGATTAGATCTAAATAAGCCTATATACAATTTGGATATTATAACTCAAAATTTTAAAGCAATGAATTATGAGTAATATCTTTATATATAACTAACTTCAACCTTATGTATTTTTGGATATAGGATTACTTCACTTGTGAATTTTTAACATCCCCTCTTCATAAATGAATCTATTCATATCGAACTAGATCTTCTTCAAATTTGAAGTCATTTGAGCTATTCTGTTAATCACCATTCATTTGACTTAAATCTATGAATTTTTCATCAAACTTCACCAACTACCTCTGATGCTACTAATGGGAGATCAGGGTAAGACTTAATCTCGCACATAATGAAATAATTGTGAAACTTTTTATTTTAATTTCTCAAAAGCTAAGATCACTTTAATTTTATAAAATGATTAGCATATAAATTATAACAAAATATAAATCATAATTTGTACCCTATTATGAAATTTAACCCTTTTTCTTATCCTTTCTCCCAAACGATTTCTAAAATTAACTCATCTCAACTACTATAACTGTAAAAGTATTAGATATCTAAAGATATCTACAAAATATATTGAGAAAACCCTGCAACTATTGCAAAGAGGATTAGGCAATGAATGCTAGCTCTCTTAGTGCCTAAGTCTATTTATAACAGGACTTCGACCTTTTAGTTATTTAATTAAAATAAAATTTTAATTTCAATTAAAATTTAATTATAATTACAACTAATTCTTTTCAAATATTGATTGGGCTTAAATAAGATTCAATATATTATATTAGTCCTTATTTATTATATATCTCATATTAAGCACAAATTTTCTCAAACTTTATAATCAAGTCTAACTTAATTAAAATATTTTTATTTCTTCAATTTGTTCTTTGTGTGTCACCCATTAAGTTTCTAAATATGTTAGCAATAGATATAAATTATAACTCTAAATCATATTTATGATTAGATAAATTAAATTCTTTTAATATATCTTTAATTCTCTAATTAAATAATTTATATCCATAGATCGAGATTAACATCTAATAATGCATCATGGCTAACAAAATATTTAAGAACCTCAAAGTAGTTGTAACTAATTTTTTGTCCAATTCAATACTTTCATTACATAACGTTCTTATTAGAGATAGAATATAGAACTAATGTCTACTTTATTTGAATCTATCCATTTTAGTTATCCATCATTAGTAACAGATTCAATTAATGATATTTGAAAATTATTTTCAAATTTTCATCTCACCTCGGCTAAGGATTTCCTAAACCAATACTGATCGAGAATAATAAAATATTATCCCTAAATACTTGAAAGTGACAAGTCCTGTATTGATCTCCATATAGTTTATACTATATCAAATGATTAAAGACTGAACTTTCCTTGACTAGAATATGACATGAGTAGTATCAAAACATACCATTCTTTATACACGATAACTTAGAGATCTCAAGTTAAAGGATCACTTATATAATCATCACAATGAAAATTCTCTTAGATATACAAGTAATATTCCAAATAAATTCTCATATGAAGTCAGTTTGATGAACTTATTCTCTAACAAATACTCATGTGTTTATTTAAGTATCTCTACACTTTAGTTTATGAGTTTGACTACTTCCTTTATAAGGAAGAAATATAATCTATGCAATCCTTTTACACTATATTAATGTTTAGTCTTAATAAAACAATGCTTAAAAACAATTTAGTTATAATACATAAATGAAATATGAATATCATTTTTTGCAATGTATATTTAATATGTATAAGATAAATAATTCATTGAATTAATTATATCATTGAATTATAATCCCTGATTGATTATAGAGCACAAACTAATAATATTAATAATTTACAAACATTAAAACCATATTTAAATCTAATTATTTTAATTTGAAGAATTTGAATTATAAAAACCAAAATATAAAATTTTGGAATTTCCATTTTGAAATCCAAAAACAACAACTTATGAAACCTGAAAAATAAAACATGTGATAGATGGGGTTGGTTGAGTTTTATTTTAGCTACTAGGAGTTTTTATACATTGCTTGTGTCTACTGCTATTTTGCAACTATCTGGTACTTGTGGAGTCCTTGTCATAGTTCAGAAATTTATGGATTTTATGGCCCTTTAGAATTAGAGTGTACTATTTTTGTATGAATTTCTAGAAATTACGACTGTCTAGATGTTAAAATAAGTTGAATCAGGATGATGTGCTTGACAAATCTTGCCTGGAAATGTGTCAAAGTGTCAACGTCTAGAGCCACCTTGTTGTTTTAAAGAAATTTGTAGTTGTCGAAAGGAGAGCTAGAAACGTTATGGGTTCTCGCCTCTGATCACTACCGGCACTTTCATAATTGTGGTTCGACTTACTACATTTCGAATAGTCATGGCAATATACGCTAGGTTTGACTTACATCTAGAGTAGTTAGATGTAAAGATGAATTTTCTTTATGGAGATCTTGAAGAAGAGATTTACATGCTCCAACAAGATGTTTTGAAGAAGCAGGAAAAGAGAACTTGGTTTGCAATTTAAACAAATCTCTTTATGGTCTAAAGCAGGGGGTGTTGGTATAAGAGATTTGATGTCTCCATTATGAGCCTTGGATACAACAATCTAAATGTAAATCCTTGTGCATATTTTAAGAGTTTTGGTGATAATGACTTCACTATCTTGCTGTTGTATGTAGATGATATGTTAGTAGCAGGCCCTAACAAAGATCGTGTTATAAAATTGAAGGCTTAGTTAGCTAGAGAATTTGAAACGAAGTACTTGGGAGCAGCAAACAAGATTTTAAGGACCTAAATTCATCGAGATAGAAGTAACATGAAGATTTAGCTTTCTCAGAAGAATTATCTAAAGAAGATCTTGTAACACTTCAATATACAAAATTGTACGTCAATTTCTACCCCATTTCTTATTAGCTTCAAGTTATTCTCCATCATGAGTGCTAACAGTGAAGATGAGAGGATGAAGATGTCTTGAGTAGCGTACGCATCAATAGCAGGAAGCTTAATATTCATTATGATTTATACAAGATCAGAGATTGCAAATGTAGTGGGAGTAGTTAGTTTGTCCATGGTGAATCCTAGCAGAGAGCATTGAGATGTTATAAAGAAGGTCATTAGATATATTAAAGAGACCTCATATGTTACATTATGTTATGAGGGATCAGAATTTGGTGTCGATCCTCTTGTGGCCTGATGGAGACATAAGCAACATGAAAATGGTAAGGAAGAAAGAATGGTGTGAAGGTCTGATTGACTTTTAGTCAAATCATCAAATGAGAGATTGTTGTTGTCGACTGCCAAAGTCAAGAAGAGTTGCTTGCGACTTCCTAGAGTCAAAAAAGGAAGGGAGAAGAAAAACTCTACATGTGAAAGGTAGAAGAAAAATGAAGGCCATCAATATTTCCACAACTGGCTAAAAGCATCTAAGAGGAATATAAATAGGCTTTTCTAGATCAATTTTCATTCATCTCAAATTTTCTCTTCTTCAGTTTAATCTCCACAGTTTAAAAAATGTTTCTCCTATTTCTTGAGAGAGCTAGTATTTTTCCTTGTAAAATAGAGAGAGGTTATAACTTCCAAATTTTTCATAGTGAAGTTTATTCTTCTTACCAATGATTTTTACCCTAATTTGTTTAGGTGATTTTTCACATAAAAATCTGTGTGTATATTTCTTCATTACTATTTGTTCAATCTTATTTAACTAAGAACCTACTCTTATCTGGTTAATTTTCACATCGTATGTGCAACTTGATCATTTAGTCAAATCTGTAAAAAAAATAAAAATGGGAATTGAAACTTCTTTAGTTAATAAATGAAATTCTCAAGTATTCTAAAAAGATAATAAAACTTTTGTAGTCATTACGTTTAGATGAGCGTAATTGGAAGATGTTAAGGCCAACTAGAAAGTGTATGTTGCATATGGTTCGACATTGTCAAGCTCAAAATTAATCTGCCAAGTCATAGGTTGGAAATTGCCATTTGTACGCTTGCAAAATGCAAGGAAAGGTTCCTTTTTCACATTACAAAAGAAGAGGTAAAGATCTTCCAAAGAGAGAGTTTTAAAGATGAATTGTTTTAAAGCAAATTGAGAATCATAACATGTATTATTGTATTACCTTAGTACATGGTTATAGAACCAATCTTGAATGTGATTACTAGAGCCAATATTGTAAACAAGACCATTCTTTGGATATAAATCTATGTATCATGACCATAACATATATTGCCTATACCTGCGATGAGGTTTGTTTAGGAAAACTTTGTTTTCGAGATAAAGACTTAGGACTAGTATAAAGAACTCGACAGCTAAACGGTTAGGGATGCCTATTTCCTATAGAGTAGGACCACTCCTTGGAGTTTCAAATCTAAGATTATCCAACATGACTTTACTTACTGCATTATAGATGAATCAATCTTCATATTATATTACTACAAAAACACAAACCTTCTTCTATGGTAATTTGCCCACTGTATCGTGTGTTACATATTAAAAACATGAAGATTTAGTATTGAATGTACCTTCTTCAATGATGATTTGATCACTGTATTTGTAGTCCCCAACTAAACCTGGATCTAAGCATACAAATTGTAGATCCCGGGTTTGACTTTTTTAATATAGAAATCTCCATTCCTGTTAGCTCTAGTCCAGAATTGATAACTGTTAAGATATATGTTATTATGATATCTTATTATGTGGTTTTGGGCATTATTTAAAATTGGCCTTAGTTGGATTTATGTGAGACTCTTTCAAGATAAATTTGATTAGGCTTAAAATCCCAATCAAGATGAGATTTAATAGATAACATATTTTGGGATAATGGCCATCTAAGGAAGTAAATTTTAGAGATTTGGTTTGATTTTTTGCAGCTATAATGGGGCTGGGATTTTCATTTGTTGTAGGCTAAGGGGTTGTCATTTTTGGTAAAGAAAAAGGCTTGGCAATTGTGATTTTTTAGGGTAATCTTGAATCATTTTTACAAAATCAAACTACCATAAAGTACATACCCAAACAGGGTAATGGGATGTTACAATTTTTGTAGCTGATTTTGTGGGATATGATTATGATTTAGTGCTGCAACTTTCTATCAAGATTTCACAACCTTGTTGCTAGTTTTAATTGTGCATTATATTTTTTCTATAACTGAACATTCTTATGTTTTGAAGAATTATGGAGGATTGTATTTTATTGTTGATTTTGGTGGTTGCGTATTCTCCATCTTTGCACAACAATAGAGGGTAGTGTGATTTTTTAGTAGATGGGTATTCTTTAATTTTTCACCAATAATTGAGGGTTGTCTTGCATAACTTGTGATCTTTTCTTTCTAATTTTTGGGGCATCATTCTAGTGTGGTTATTAACTGTAAATGAAGTGTTGATTGTGTGACTGTCTTTTTGTGATTTGTGGTGTACAAAAACTTCAAATGTTTTCATGATTTTAGTAGCTGATATTCTTGATTGCTTGGGTAATTTTTGTTAGGTTAATTAGGAGTTGATCATATGTGTTTCTAGTCGATAATGGTGGTAGTATGTGTAAAATTTCAGCAAAAATCGTGGATTTTACAGCTCCATTGTTTGCAGTGTTCGGTGAAAAGCATTTATTTTGTTGGTAATTTTTTCACATTGGAGAGCTGTGTTTTCTATCTATTATGAGGGAATTTTTAAGTTGTCAACAATAATGTTTTTTGTGTGAAAAACTTCCAGTAATCTTGGTTTTTTTGTAGCTTTATAGTTTGTAATGTTTTCGATGGAAAGACGTTTTATTCGTTGGTGACTTTTCAGCTGCTATACATGGGATGTTCTAGTGACAATATTGAAGCTTCACAGCATATTCTTTTGATGGAATCTTAAACGTGCATTGCTTGTGCTAGACACACATCCGGTCAATATCGTGCGACGTGTCTAGCATATGTGACACACGTGCCTGATAAGTCACATGTGTCGCACCACTGTTCACTGGTTGAGCGTGTGTACCACATGCGCCTGATAGTGAGGCGCTCCTTCACCTAAAAATGGCAATTTTTGGGGAGTTTCAGACCTATTTTTTGTGCTTTCGGGCTCGTTTTCACTCCGTTTCTCAAGGAACACATGTAAACTACTTTCATGCAATAAAAATCAAGAAAAAATCAAAAAATAGAATTTCAATCTTCGAAAACCTTATGGAGAGAAAACTAAAAAATCTTCGTTTTTAACCACTTGATCACGTCACTGCTCTAATATCAAGTGTAATACGTAACGGTACCTTAGTTACATATTCCAGATCGAATATGAAAGGGAAAGAAATGAAGAAATGAGGGAAATACTTAAATTCGGTCTCCCTCATTTCAAACGAGTTTTTCAAAGTCGAAACAAGTACAAATCCACCACCACCTTCACAAAAACTGCTCTCCGGGATGAGGGTAAGGTCTTTGTACAGTTTTTTCAAAACATAAGCTCTCTTAATGGGTTAGAGAATTCTTATGCTTATAATTGATATGAGCAACTGCAGGAGACCTTAACCTTTATATATAGCTTCCATAACAGGCTTCCCCATCACAAGCCTGATATGGGTCAGGTTTACACTAATTGGAATCCATTTTCTACACGAGCTTCGACTCATTGATTTGGATCATTTATTGGACCATTTTATTATCTTTATCTATATCAAATTACGTAACTTAACTGATAAGTTATTAAAAAACCAAAAAATGCAATTAATAGTTATCCAACTTTATGAGAAAGGACAAAATTGTCCAACATTCAAACCTTCCTAAAGTAATCCAAGTCAAAATCAGGCCACCCTTCTAAGTGTTAGAATATTACATAAGTGTAAAATCCTGCACTACCACGCTGCACGATATACCTTTAAAAGAAGAACCTTAGTTATAATCTTAACACGATTTGAAGTTCAGATTTCAATAGTATATATACAAGAAGATACTATCCATGAACCTTTTGTCTACATTAACTAGAGTTAAGTGAGAAAATGATGTGTCCCAAGTTAAGCTAAATGAGACTTCAACATTATGCAGTAAAGTTAGTTCCCAAAAAACTTTACAGTCAACAAATAAGTGAATATTATGTAATATAAATTCTATAGGAGAAGATATCACTAAGGATGGTGATATTTGTTGGAATCCAACCGTGATCAAATCACAGGCTCAGCAAAATATAAAATTTTTACAGATTATGAGGGAATCTCGATAATTGAATAAACTTGAATAAAATATAAAACGATTTAGAAATCATACTTTGTTCACTTTTTTGTTGAAAAATCTCTGAAACTTTTTATGGTTGATCAAGCACGAGCTGTTCAAGTGTCCAGCCTCTGATGGTATCCACAGAGCAATTCCTAAACTGTTTTGAGAGGAAGAAGACGAAAAATGCTAGCTTCTAAAAAGCTCTTCCCTTTAAATAGAAAAATCATAACAATCTTTTATTAAAATTAAATTTCTTTAAATATAATTAAAATCAAATTCTAATTCTAATTCTAATTAATTTAATATTAATAAAATAAAATATCTCATATTTGATTCCCAAAGTTTCTCAAACTTTATAATTAAGTCCAACTTAATTAAATTGATTTTTCTTTCACAAATTGCTCTTTAATGTATGGCCTATTAGGTTCCTAATAAGTTGGAAATGATTACAAATTATAATTTTAATTCACAATTAGAATTAGAATTAGAATTAGAATTAGATAAATTAAAACTTCTTTAAGTTTATCTTTAATTATCCAATTAAATAATTCATAATCATAAATCATAATTGATGTCTAGCAACATATCATGATTACTTAAATATCAAGAATGTCAAAGTGATTGATTTAACATGTTCATGCATGGCTATAATGTATAATTTAATCCTTTTGTCATTTAATATTCTAATTGGATAGATTATGGATATAATGTCTACTCTTATCATCCAATCATGTTCGTTCTTGCTAATTAGTAATTAATTTACGATTGAAATTTGAAAAATCCTTTTCAAATATCAATTCACTCTGGCCAGAGAATTCTATAAATCATTACTAATTAAGAACAGTAGAATATTCTCTTTAATTACTTTAGAGTGACGAATCCTATATTGACTTGCTCAATTATCTACATATGGTTCACACTGTATCCAATTACTACTGACTGCATTATCCTAGGATGATTCATAAGTAGCATCAAAACAAAGTAATTCCCTTACTAGATATCTTGGTAATCTCAAGTCTGAGGATCAATTATACAACCATCATTATGAGATAATCTATAGACACATAAGTAATATTCCATTCAGAATTCTCATAATTGGGTTAGTTCAGTGACTTATTCTCTAATAATCATCTACACATTAGTTTAAGTATCTCTATACTTTAATTTACGAGATCAATTACTTTTTTCATAAGAAAGAAACATAATGTGTGCTAGTTTTACCGTTTCAATAATATCCAATCTTGATGAAACTAAAATTATGAACATTTAGGAATAACACATATGTGTAAATTGAATCTCATCATAATTTCAATTACATAGTAATTATTCCAAGTATTTTATCTTTAATATTAAAACATAAACTATTAACTTAATACATAAAGATAAATAAAGCCTTTTCATTAATTAAAATATAGTGTCATATATTAATTTGCATCCAATTGATTGGCTGCAAAGGCATAAACTAACAATCTCCCATTTGCACTAAAGCCAATCCCCTATGAATCTAATGTCCTATCCATCCATATGTTGATCATGTCTCTTTTGAGGCAATGGCTTAGTAAGAGGATCTGCTAGATTCTCTTCAATGGAAACTCGCTCCAATGTTATGTCTTTTTGCTCCACTATCTCCCTGATTAAGTGAAACTTCCTTAGTATATGTTTGGAAGGTTGATGGGACTTAGGTTCCTTTGCTTGCACAATAGCATCGTCGTTGTCATAAACAATACTATGGGCTCAACAATGGTAGGAAACACTCCAAGTTCATTGATGAACTTCTTTGATCTAAACTGCTTCCTTTGCCACCTCTGATGCTGAAATGTACTCTGCTTCAGTTGTTGAATCTGTGATAGTTGGTTATTTGGAACTCTTCCAACTAATCGCACCACCATAAAGAGTAAAAATATACCCTAACTGTGATCTACTGTCGTCTTAATTAGACTAGAAATTGGCATCCGAATGACCCTGAACTCTCAGCTCAGCTGCTCCACAGACCACAAAAATATTTTTAGTCCTTCTTAAGTACTTCAAGATGTTTTTCACAGTCATCCAGTGACCCTCACCGGGATTAGCTTGATATCTGCTTATTATGCTCAAAACATAAGCAACATTTAGTCTAGTACATAACATCGCCTACATGATTGATCCAATTGTCGAAGCATATGGAATACAATGAAATAAATCACTTGTTAATATAGAAATCACGTATAATATATAAAATACACAAGAAGGGGGGTTGAATTATGTAAAAATCTTCAAAGATATTAATCCTTAGAAATTTCTTGAATTTCTTTACAAATTCAGATGATCACAAAACAATTCACTTAAGTCGATGAGTAACGCAATCGCAAAAATTATTATCTACTCTTTTAACAACAAGAAAATTAAGGATATAAGGGTTAGAGAATAGACGCTGTAATTTTATACTGGTTCATCCTTAACCCTAGGCTACGTCTAGTCCTTAGAGTTTTTTTGAGATTTCAGTATACTCTTCAATGTTACAAGTATTCTTTCTATACTTGCAGAGCCTATTCAGGTCTATCTCACAAAGTATTCTTTATCTGCTTACTTAGCCTCTCTAGGCTCTAGCTTTTCTTTCTTTTGGAAAGATAGTGTTTGAACTTCACGTTACAGATGTATTCGCTCTCTTTCTTTTGCACTTGAGTACAAAGTTTCTCTAAGTATTGTACAATCAAATTTTCTCCCTTATATTGTATCTCGTTAACATTATTTAGATTACGATTATAACTAGTATTTATAACCTAAGTCTTCAACTGTCTTCTTGAGAAAATTGCTTCTTGAATCTTTTAGAAACTGTTATTAGTTGAGTCCTGTAACTAACTTCAACTAACTAACTAACTGACGTTCTAGAATAGTCTTCATTTGCATCGTCTGATACTATGCTTCTTCTGGTGTCGCTTCGTCTGGTTTCGCGCTTCATTTTGTGTCACGCTTATATCTTCTTATGTTGACCTTCTGTATCTTCTTATATTGACCTTCTGTATCTTCTTATGTTCACCTTCTGAATCATGACCGTCTTAAGTCGTCCGTCTCGGGTTTAAAGTATCTTCTGGGTTTGACTATGCATCATCTTAAGTTGACAATTTGTGTTACTTACATTTTTCTGCACACTTAACAAACTCATCAAAACAATTCACACACTTCTAAATTATTATTATTTGATTGTCATCAAAATTAATAGAAGTGAAGTCTTCTTGACTTAATAATCTTCCTACTTTTGATGATAACAAATAATCATAATATTAGAAGATAAGATAATATTCAGACGAATAAAGATAATAGTCAAAGCAATACATATAT
>JANSVA010000218.1:47236540-47251103 GCA_025504915.1 Erythroxylum reticulatum | reverse complement strand
ATTAAATAATTAATACTAATATTTTATATAATTAATAATAAAATAATAAACCTCCTGCAACAACTATTTTAATATAAAGGGTATAAAAGTCATTTATTATACATTACATTCCATTCCATCCATCTTCCAAACAATATTTCACAACATTACATTATGAACCCTTCCATCCTTCCCAAACAACTTTTTACTATATTACATTACATTCCATTATAAATCATTCCGTTCCCTTCCATTCTATAACATTTCATTCCATTAATTAACATCCAACTAAATAGGGCCTAAAAAAACTTAGAGGAAGGTGATAAGGAAGAACATGACCTTTTTAGAGCTTAATGAATACTTGACCATTAATAAAAAGCTTTGATAAACTAAGATATGGGTTGAGGACCCTACATAGAGAAGTCATTTTCTTTTTATATGAATTTCACTACAAAAAATGAGGTTTAGCGATGGAAATTACTAACAGAATATGAAGGTTTCTATCGGTAAGCTAAGTTAGCAATGAAATTTACCGACAGAATAACTCGTCAAAGAAACGGTCGTAGGTAATAATTAGCAACAGAGTATAGAGTTTTCATCGCAAATTTACCAACGGCCAGCTTTTGTTCTGTCGCTATATTTAACAAGGGTAATTTTTATACTGTTGGAAAATTTAGTGACGACAAATTTGTTTCTGTCGGTAAATTTAAGAATGGACAAGATGTTTCTGTCAGTAACGTTACCTACGGATACCACAATCTATTAGTGAATTCATGACTAACTTGACCGATGGATATTGATGAGCCATCGGTAAATTTACTTCCTTTTACTGACTGATGTTGGTTAACTCACTGCATTTTACTGACATATTTTATTTTTTTGTCATTAAATTTATTGATATTGTTTTTTAATTTTCCTACATTTAATTTATTTAATAATGTTATGATTGTGTATAATTTATACAGTTCTCAGTTATACATTGATAATATTTTGATTTATTCCTACATTTAATTTGTTAAAACAGAAAATTGATTGATAATATAAAGTAAAAATCATCTTAATCAATAATAAAAATTATTATCTACAATAATAAATATTTAATTCATACAACATGACTGTAATTACGCTATTCATTTAATGAATGTGGATGCTCTGAATGTTGCGATGGAATATTGCCCTTCCCCTTCAACCCATTCATCTCATCACAGAGTTGAGCTATGTAATCTATCGACTATTGCAACTGAGCTGCCAATGCCTGTATTATGCTCCGAAGCTCATGAACTTTATTGGATGCAGACTGCCCATTAATTGTTGTTGTACTAGATGTGGAGGACTACGAATAACATGTGTTCACAAATGAACCTAACCTGAATATTCTTCCACGATGGTTCTTACCACCCACTGCATGAAGATAAGTTTGACTCTCATCAACATTTTCAGACAGTTGAGATTGTCGTTGATTGCTTTCTTATATTTGGTCCTTTATGCTAATAAGTGATAATTATTAAACATTAATATTAAAGCATAAATTTCACATACATTTAGTTCTTTACATTTGAAGTTGACGAAGGTCACACCGTCATACTTCTTAGTATGAGTGTGTAAAAAGAGCTGACAGGATGTAGGCTTCCTACTTATAGAATTTTCCTGCATTAGAATAAAATGTTATAAATGAATTACAATTTACAAAAATTTCGACAAAAAATTCTCTATTTTTATGATATTTACGCCTGTTGAACAAAGAAAGTAACTCAACAACACAACCATATATGGCTCCAGACATTTATAATATTATCATTCTCCATAATACACTTATTTCATTCCAAAATTCACATATCAAATTAAATTGAAAAATATCAAAGTAAAAAAACCAAAATATAAGTGTAAAGTGTAGATACTTACAAGTCTCTCTACGTGCTCATGGTAGGTAATAGATCCTCTAGTGTATACGAGAAGACTCTCTCCCCCTAGTCCTCTACATCTGTTAGTAGAATTACGCTCTGAAATGGACATTACCTTGGGTGATATCTAATACTACTGCCAACGACTCTATATTTCTTCATAAATATAAGGAGGTCATACACCATTCTTGTGTATAACACCAACAAAGTCTCTTTAACGTGTACGAGCTCATCTCTCTCATACTTTATAAATAATCAAGTCAAATTCAAAATCCCAAAAAATTATTTCTGAAAAAAAGGGAAAACATATGGTAAGTACTTATAACCTACAATATTTATCTAATTAATGTATAAAAATTAATTTAAAAATACAAAAAATATATTTTTTGTACCTTAAACTCCTAATAATAAAAATCGTTTGTTTCTTGAGAGATATTCTTCCATATATAACCCTCAAGATCAATCTTCTCCTTGAATTTAGATATCAGGTTTCTTGGGCATAATCCAGACGGAATCAACCGAATATAAAAACAATTTTATATCATTTTTAAATTTAAACCTATAACCTAATTATAAACATATGGTGTTTCATATATTTTCACTTACAGATTGTTGACAATTGTGATATAAGTTCTTCCATCAACCCTCAGCTCCAGGCTGCTCCTTCATCCGCATTGTTTACCCTTGATATCTCTTTTGGTATAGGGGTGGTGGATGGTGTAGCAGCAGGTATAGAAGGTGATGCCTCATCTGCAATTGTAATAGCTAGAGGTACAAAATCTGATTCTGTTGTAGCTGCAGAATGTGATACTTCACCTAGAAAGTAACTGGCTCCAAATAGTGGCCTAAACCTTAGTCGCTCATATCTTATTTTCTCTTTGGTGGCATATTTTAACATGAAATTAATACTTTATTGAATATTCCATAAATATAACAATTTTAATTCAATATATAACAATATATTGTTGATTCAATAATTGATTTATTAAATATAATATTATATTACAAACATAAATTAATCGTTATCAGCACCTAATTGTAAATCAAAATCATCATCATCTTCTTTTTCTGAAGAATTAGAATCAAACTCAGGCTACTTTTCAGATCTCTCGCTCTCCTCAACCTCTCTAGATGAAATTTCAATATATTCATTATTTGGATCATTCAAAGGTTCATTCTCGTCATATGTAACAGATGCATTTCTTTCTTAAATGTCTTCTTGAGACGCTTCACTTTCAATTCTCTGTTCTCCTTTTCCATGTCTTTCAAAAACACCTCTAAGTTTAACTTTGCAAATGATCAACCAATCAGACTTATCTCGTCGTAAGCTGGGAAAAAGGACATAATACACCTGGTCGCTTACATTGCCAATACAAAAGGTTCAAATTGTCTAAATCTTCTTCGCTGGTTGATTTCAACTAGATTGTATCAGCTATATACTTTTGTACCAACATTAGGAGTTGGATCAAACCAGTCACACTTAAATATCACACTCTACTTTATTGGCAATACAAGGTACTCAATTTCAAGTATCTCAATAATTTTACCATAGTAATCCATCAATTATCCCTATATGCAAACTCCACTATTTACTATTTTCATATTGTGACCATGATATTCTATATGATATTTGTATCCATTAACAAAATACACCAGATAGGCATTAACAGTTCGCAAAGGTCCTTTCGCAAGATCACATATGAACTTGTTATCTATTAGATTTTCATGTCATTTGAACACTTTAATCTTATAATGCAATCATTTAAATAATTGTAAGTGAAAACTTACATATTTTTCGAACCATCGAGGAAAGTGTCTTCTAACTTCTTTATTGATATCATCTTGTGTTTTCTCAAGCATTAGCTCGCATAATCGCTCCTCATATAATATAAAAACATTATTATGTATTTTAGTTGTGAATCACACTAAATTTCAAAACCCAAATAATCAATTTCAACTTACTGCACGAAAGGTTGAACCTTTTAACAGTTCAATAAATGTAACCATAAGTAGCCTCTATTTCTTTCTCTATTAAAATCCTTCTTGTTAAGCGTCCATATGTTTGTCTAGGATATGTGAAAATGGATAAGTTACCATCAACATCACCTATTCCTTCCCATTGACATTATAAGAAACTTTTCTTTCTCTTGTGTAAACATACGGCTCAAAATAATGTGAACAAAATGTACTTGCTTCCTCCACTAAATAAGCATTACATATTGAACCTTCAACTTTAGCCTTGTTTTTGACATTTTTCTTCAAATGATGCAAATACCTACGTTAACGAATAGGGTTATTACAATTCTATTATTAAGACATGTTATTACTTTAATTTAAATATTTACCATAATTGCCTCTCAAATGGATACATCCATCGATATTAAACTAGACTAGCAAGTTTAGCCTCGTGTGACAAATGCAGAGGTAGATACAGTCAAAGAAGCTTAGAGGGAAAATCTCTTCTTATTTGCACAAAATTACGAGAATTTTCCTTTCTAGGCTAACTTTATTTCAGATGATGTTAAGCTTTTGAAAAACAAACTTAATTCTATTATAACTTCCTAAACCTTATTCGGTAGCAACTCCCGAAATACAATTGGAATTAGCCTTTGCATAAACATATAACTTTTCATCCCAAATAATTTGTACTTCCTTATGTCTACATATCTTGTTAAGTTTGAAACATAACTATCGGGAAACTTTAGACTTTTCAATCATTCACACAAATTTTTCTTTTATTTTTTGTCCCAAGTGCAGCATGCTTTCGAGTATTTACCAATGTGAAGATCTTTATCTATCACATTCCTTCTACAAAGAATTTTCAAATCAGCTCATGATTTTGCATTATCCTTTATCCGCCCTTTAATGATGGTATTGAAAAAATTGTCAAAAATATTTTTCAATATACATCACATCTAGATTATGATATATCAAATTAGTTTTCCAATATAGAAAATCCCAAAATATGCTTCGTTTTCTCCAATCAAAGTTTTTACTAATGCTTGTATTAACATCATTAGCTTCAAATTATGTAACTTTCAGTAACCCTAATTCATCAATCTCTTGCAATATCTCTTCACCATCTTTGTAAGGGGGAGGAGGTGTTTGTACCATCATATTCTTAATGAACTTTTATTTATTGCATCTAAATGGATGATCTGGAGGAAGAAATTTCCTGTGGTTATCAAACCAACATGTTTTGCCCCCGTTTGGAAGATGAAACGCATCAGAATCATTGTCACAATAAGGACAAACCAATTTCCCTACTGTGCTCCATCCAAACAACATAACATATTCTAGAAAATCATTAATAGTCCATGTCAAAGCTACTCTCAACATAAAATTTTATTTCAGAGACACATCATGTCTCCACACCATATTCCTAAAGATGTTGAAATTTAGATATTAATGGTTATAAGAATACATCAATTTATACTTTAGATTTGTAAGCCCTAGCACAATCACTGTCAAGAACATATATGCCTCATTCATACACATCCATGGAGGCAAATTATAAAGAGTAAGTATGATTGGCCATGATGAATATTGTTGGTCGGATTGACCAAAAGGATGAAATCTATCCATTGAAAACCCTAACCTAACATTTCGACTTTCAGCTGCAAACTCATAATGGGTGTTATTAAAACGTTTCTATGTCAGTGCATCCGATGGATGACTCATTATTATATCTTCCTGTTCATGTTCATTATGCAATCTCATGTGAGATGTAATAACCACAGAAGCATATAATCTTTAAAGTCTCAGACTTAGTGGGAAATAATACATCTGCTTCCAGGATACTAATTTATGTTTAATAGAACGCTTTCTAGGCTTGAATCTAGATTGACTACGAAATTTGCACTCTTGTAATTTCACATCATCTCCCCAATACAACATACATCCCAATTTACAACAAATAGTCAAACCAAAACCCATAATAAGTTTCTTAATATTGTAGAAACTATCAACCATTGTATGATCAGGAGGCAATGATTAATTATATCGTCCAAAGAATTTTATCAAAACCATGATTAGAAATATGTCCTTCAAACTTTATGTTCAATATCCGAGCAATTGAAGACAATTGAGTCATTTTCTCACAATTTGGCCATAATTCTTAGTCAGGTGAGTGTAGTAAGTCAAAATTTTGTTTTGCATGTGGGTTTGGTTCTTATTCAAGATTTTCTATATTTTCTTGAAAGGTATAACCAGCAGCATCATAAACCATTTGCATGTAAGGATTTTCAGTTACACCCACATTATTTGTTCTAAATCCAATCCTCCCTTCAAACTTATCCACATTTGCTGATGAGTTTACTTTATTACCCCTTAATGTGCTACAAATCAATGGCTCCCCATATCGTGTCCACTCAAAATAATTTGAAAAAAAAAACGTTTTCTCAACAAATGGCCATTCACTTCATCAATATGAAGGAAATGAATATGTTTGGACTTTTTACATAGACATCTAATCTTTGGGTCATCCACTTATGTAGATTGAGAATATGCATAATGAATAAAAGCTTTAACTCCCTCAATAAACTCAGGATAATGAAACCATCAATCATCTATACATCCAAGATCTATCAATATTACTCATTTCTATAAAAATGTTAATTTAAAAAAGTAATTTCATAGTTAGTATCCTTCATGATTCTAAATTTATAAAACATTTAAACTTTACACAACATTCTATAAGTATCAATCACTTGAATTAATCACATTCAATTGATTTCAATACTAAGGTATGTAGCATTGTTTACACCTTTGAATCAAGAAAGCAAGTTATCGCTATGACTCTTAAGCTCGTGGACATTTTCAACGATAAGCCTCATGGGAGCTACATCACGGATTTCTAGCCTATTTACCATCCTAAGGGTTTATCATGCAAAGAACTATCATGTCTATTAAACCTATAAATTTATTGTGTTAATACTAAGTTTGAATTAATCACATTGAAGTTGAAGTATTAATCAATTATATTAATCACCTAAAATTGATTTCAATACTATGGTATGTGGAATTGTTTATACCTATGAATCAAGAAAACAAGTTCTTGCTGTGACTCTACTCTTAGGCTCATGGAATTTTCACCAATAAGCCTCACGAAAGATGCATCACTAGCTTCCAACCTAAACTTACAAATAAAGTTCACAAACCTGAATTATGATTTATTCAATTAAATCATTAATGTTAGTCATAAAAAAATGAAACGAACACTTGAATTCAAAACTTAAGAAACAAAAAGAATATAGTCTTCATCAAGAAAGAAGGAAAAGAAATCCTAATGTAAAGTTTAAACTATGCTTATTGATTAAACACTTCTATAAATAAAAGACGTCAATTATCCATAACCTAAACACAATACCTCTAGTTTTTGAATACACATACATAAGCAGAACACTCCCATCATTTAACATCAACATCATAGGCAATTCATCAAATACCTTACATACATAAGAAATTCATCTCAACATCACAACTAAAATCATATCTTATCCCCTCCATCAGTAACATTTATACATTCAAATTGTTTTCCAATCACAAAATACCCAAATAAATGAATAAAATTGAATATATTCATTATAAATACATCCAACATCACATGACCAACACGGGTTATACAAAAAATTACAGAGAACAAAGGCTGAATGACTTACCTTCGCGGAAGGATACAATGATAGTGGCTAGAGAAGACAAATGTCGACGAGCAGAAAAGGAATCCATGATAGACAAACGGGAGAGGAAAAACGAAGGAAAAAATATAAGGGAGAGGGTGAAAACGAAGAAGAAAACGCAGCGGGTCTTTTGGTGGGTTAAAAGCGTCATTTTCATTTTATTTAAAACGTTAAAGAGAAAAGAAACAATGACATTTTCTTCTAAAATCTACAGACAAAAATTTTTTTCTTCAGTAAACTTAAAACTTTTTTATTCCGTCAAGAATTCCTACCTTCTTTACCAACAAGAAGTTTCTACCATTGCTAAATTTCGACGAAAATTTTATCGGGATAATTTTTCTCCATATTTACTGACATATATTATTATCACCATTAAATGAAAATTTTCCCAACAATGTTTTCGATGGAAAATGATTTTCCATCAATTATTTGCAACTTTTCTGTTGGTAATTTACAACAACTTAGTTTCTATTGGTAATTTTCCATTACTAATTACTAATTTTCTTGTATTGTTTGATTTTTTTAATCCTTGTGTCTTTTACGTAGCTTAAAGACACAAAGAATTGAGAGAAAGCCAAAGACATAGAGTATCCTCTGAAAGTCAAGGAATTCGCTATTAGGTTTAGCCCTAATCTAGAGGATTTATATCGACCTATCTTTAGGTTTGCATGCATCTCCTTCCAATTATAGTAGATTTATTCATAAGAAAGTATTTCTCAACCTCAATCATATAAAATCAAACATTGGACTAATATTGAAAACATATTAGTTCAATAATATAAATGCATAATTGAATTGCAATAAACCAATCAATAAATCTGCCTTAAAAAGAGATTATATCATACCATTCATCTTGACTTAGCGTTTATCAAATCTAAGCACTAAACAATTTAATTCCTAAATATAGAAAACAAATTCTTCATCAAATATTCAGAAGAAAAATAGAAATAAAAGAATTTATAATATATATCTCCTTTTATCTCTAATGAAATTTTCTTGAAATTTAGATCAAAGGTTGTTCTCTATTAGATCTCGTGATGTAATCTTCTTGTTTTCCTTCATACTTCATTCATAATTGCTTCTTCTTTACTTTTATAGTGTCTAACCTGACTCCAAAATGCTTCTCCTTTATGGTTTCTAAAAATATATACGATCACTTACACGATCGTGTAGTTGACTATATATCTCAAAATTCCCTCTAAATTACGACTTTACATGGTCGTAAAAGCTTACATAAGAAATATATATGACTATGGCATATGTAGGTATGTATCTTCACATGGGAATAACAACATCTTCAAAACTCCACAAGGTTACAGTGACTTACATAGTCCTTATATACGATCATGTATCTCTAAAGTTGCTTCAAGTCTTCCATTTTATGCCACAATTTCACCCAAATTCTTCTTCTTTTGGTTCATAAAGATAATCATCACCTAAAAACACACTTAAATAAAATAAGTATGAAAATATTAAATAACAAGCAAAACACAAGAAATATGGGTATATACATATAATCAATCACTCATTTATTATCTTCCAAGCTTAACTACTAGTGAAGGTTTATTCCTTAACTGACATTGATTCGCATAAGAGAAATTTTGGTGATTCTTCCGTCCTAGATTTTGTTATCACTATAAGGATTACTTTGGGATTTAGGAACATTTCCCATATAATCCACATGTTCAAGCTATAGTGCTTGACATTCTTAACTTAGATGTCCTAACTTGCATACCTCACATTACATCACTTGGAATAGTGAGGATTCATCGTCAATCCATCAATCCTCCTACTCAAAGCTTCAACCTAGTTTGCTAATGTTGTAATTGCATACGTCATATTCTCCCATTGGCTTGCCAAGTTTTGTTCAAAAAGAGCACCACTGATAGTTATTCATTATCATGTATTCAATTTAGTTCAGAGCTGCTTCTGACATTTTATTGTTTAGAGTACCCCTAGTTGCTATCACCTGCCTCATCATTTGATTTACATCCATAATTGATAAACCATAATGTGGTCACTTCCTTAACATCTCCATGAATCTCCCATGTATCATATAATGTCTCTGATTCAACATGGGCATAAGAGGAGATGTCATTCCTCAGTTTGGTAGTCTTAGCTGGTGGCGAGTATTTCACCATAAACTTCTTTATCATTTACTCCGAAGTAGTAAGGGATGACTTAGGCAAAGAATTTAACCATTGCTTCGACCTACCCTTTAATGAGAATGGAAACATTCTTAATTTGATTGTATAGTCATTGGCACCATTTACCTTAAAGGTATCACAATTCTCCATAAAATTTGCTATATGTGCATTGGGGTCCTCATCTCGTAGCCCTTCAAAATTGATTGATTGTTGTATATTCTAAATGATACTCAATTTAATATTAAAATTCATAACAATAATAGCAGGTATCATAATGTTGAACTCCATTCCCGTCAAGTCTAATCTAGCATAATTGAACATAATTTTTGGTTGGCTTGATATAGTTTATAATTCTTCAGTATCAATTTGACCTTCTAAGTCTTCTATCTGTTAGTCTAACTTGAACTATCTAAGCAGGGCCCTTCGGAGATTTCTTCAAGCTATCCTCTTAAGTTCTAGATCTTTTTTAACTGATTGCAATGGATTTCCTTGGGTTATAAACTATTCCCAAGACCTATAAAAATGATAAAACCAAAGAGTCAACAAAATAATTAAATAAGTTAAAAAGTAAAAAGAAATAAGATAAGAAATATGGTTATATTGACAAAAATAGGTGTTCCTAATATTTTAGTTCTCGGTAAGACCACCTAAAACTTAATATGTCTATTTTATATGTTTTAAATTGTAACTGCATGATGTAGTTGTAGTTAACACTAGTAAGTACAGTTTAATACTACAAAGACTACAAGGATTAGTAATAATCTCTTTTCTATTATCTAATCGACGAATAAGATGATGATTGAATTAAAAACTAGACTAAATTAAAATTTAACACAATAATAAACTTGGATGCAGATAACACAACGATTAATCAATATCAAATAACTAGTAACTAAATAATAAATCCCCTTAATATTTTTTAAGTATAGACCCTTTATTATATACTACAATTATTGATAATTAGATCATGAAAATTCATATCTTATGTTAATATCTTTCTTAAGACTATCAACTAATAGCCATTGATTGATTAATTGAAATCTCTTTTTAGTTAAAACCCCTAAGATCACATTACTTGATTCTTGAATTTCATTATTAGGTTTGAAACTAATTCAAAGGATTTATGTCATCCTATCTCTAAGTTTGTATTCAAATCCTTCTAACTATGGTATATTTATTCATACAAAAGGATTTTTCAATATCAATCATATGAAATCAAACATTAAACTAATATCAAGAAGATATTAATTCATGAATAAAACATATTATTGAATCGCAATGAATCAATAATTACATTAGATAAAAGATCAAATCATAATGTCTAAGGATGACAATGGGCCCGGCCAGGCCAGAGTCAACTTGGCCTAGTCCCAGATGGCAGGCCTGAGCCTGAATTCGACTAGAAATTATTTTTTTTAAATTGGCAAAACTACGTCGTTTTGCCTTTACAAATCAGGCCTCGGGTTAGACCAGTCCCAGGCCCTTTTTCCATGCCTAATAATATCCATTCCAAATTAGGGTTCATCATGCTTAGGCATTAAACAAACTTAGTTCCTAAACATAGAAAATAGAACAAAATTCAAAATATTCAAAAGTTTAGAAGAATAATTAAAAAGAAGAGAATCCATAAGATATATATCTCCCTTTTCTCTATCGTAATCCCCTTGAAACTTTAATGAAAGGTTGCTCTTTATTGGATCTCTTAAAGCAATCTTTATGTTCTCCTTATCCTAGGTTCAAAATTGTGTCTTTAACTTTAAATTTTGTCTCTAACTCTGTCTCTAATTGCCTTTCCTTCATCTCATCTTCATAATTGTCTTTTATATTATGAAATTAGTGTTTTTGAATTTTACACAATCAATTATAAGATCGTGTGAGTGACTTAGTATCTCAAAATTAGGATTTTATACGTTTCTAGTCAGTTACACAAGCATAGGACAAGGTCGTGTATCTTAATTATACAGTCTTGTCTCTTCACATGGGTAAAAACATCTTTAAAGCTTTACATGTTTATAGTCACTTACACGATCCCTTACATGACCGTTTGTGTTACTTACACGGGCATATATATCTTCACACTGGAGTGTACTTCCAAAATAGCTCAAATTCTTTTAGTTTATGCCCTAATTCCACCTTGTTTCTTCTCCTGTTTATCTATGAAGATAATTAAGTCCTGAAAACACACTAGAAACAAAAAAGTACCAAAACAATATAAATATCCCAAATAACAAGGAAAACATAGTAAACATAGGCATAAAACATAGTCTATTGCGTTCGTCAACCCTATAGCTAGTTAGTTAGTTGTAATTTAATGACATAATTATTTAAAGTCATTATTTATCTTATACATATTTAGATGTATATGATAAATTACATGGGATAAATACATATTGAAATGAAATTATGATGAGATCATAATTATAAGATTCGTATTTCATTTATTTATTATCCTTAAATTGTTCATAAACATTGTTTTACTGAAATTAGACAGTAAAAGAGCTTAACAAGTCTAGCACACATTATATTCTTCCTTAAAAAGTAACTCATTCTCATAGTCTAAAGTATAGAAATACTTAAACAAATGCGTAGGTGCTTGTTAGAGAACAATTTCACTAAACTGACCCCATATAAGAATCCCAGTTGGAACATTAGTTGTATGTTTATGAAAATTCTCGTATGATTGTATAAGTGGTCATTTGACTTAAAATCTCCAAAGTTATCTTATATTGGAATTGCTATATTATAAACCTACTTATGACTTATTCTAGTCAAGGGCAGCTCAGTAAGTATTCATTAGATCAAGCATGAACTATATAGAGGTAGCTGAGTAATCAATTTAGGATTCATTATCCTTAAGTAATTAGGGAGAATGTTGTAGTATTACTTCAAGAAATTCTTGGCTAAGTACATTGACACTTTGAAAATAAATTTTCAATGTCATTAATTGAATTAAGTACTAATGGTAGAGAACTAACATAATTCGACTCAAATAGCATAGACATTAATATCATGTTTTATGTTTAATCAGAACATTATATGTTGAAATGATTGAACACAAAAAATTAGAGGAGTTTAATTTACCTAATCCTAAATGTGACTTAAGGTTACAATTTATATTTATTATAAACATATTTGGAAACCTAATGAGTCACATACACAAAATAAGTTTAAAAGAGAAAAGGAACTTTAATCAAACTGGAATTTATTGTAAAATTTAAGAAACTTTATGATTAAGTATAAGATATTTAAAAAATAAAATCCAATATGAGATACTGAATCTTATTTAAGCCTAATTAATTAGAATTAATTGTAATTCTAATTAAAGTTAAATTTAAATTAGGATTTTATTTCAATTAAATTATTAAAAGATTCATTTCTTATTATAAATAAGCTTAGCTCTAAGGGAGCAAACACTCCTTGCCTAACTCTTTTTGCAATAAGTGTAGAGTTCTCTCAACATGTTCTGTAGATATCATTAGAGGTTGAACACTTGTACAATTATGGTGGTTGAGATGGGTCAATTTTATAAATGGTTTAAAGGAAAAAAACAAGAAAAATGATTAGACCTTAGAATAAAGTGTGAATTACAATTCATGTTTTATTATAATTTATGCTTTAATCATTTTAGATCCCACACATAATGGAATAATTTAAAAACTTTTTTGTTTTGATTTTTTGAAGGCCAAAATCACTTAAATTATATAAAATGATTAACACATAAATCACAATAAAGTATGAATCATAATTCGAATCCATCCCGATTTTCTAACATCAACCAAATATATGCCACTCGTTTTAAAGGGAAAGTATCAAGAAATTCCAACAAGTATTTGCATTACATTAGATCTATTTTAGGTAAGAAAGAGAGAAGAAACATTAAGTAGAGAAGCTAAAGAGAAAGAAAGAGAGATAAGAAAATATCGAGAAGAGATAAAGAAAAAAATTAATTTTTTAGAATCCATTTATCAAGCGGAATGCATATTTGATAAGAGACTCATAAAAAATGTCAAATACATTTTTTATAATAGAGGATTGACGAAGAAATTAAATCAAAATTTAAATTAAATATTTATGAAACCCTAGGATTCTTTTTAAACATGTTAAAATATTTGAGTTTAAATTAAATTCTAGTGAAAATGCTAGAATCCAGTTTGCCATTTTACTTTTCACCAATTACTTAAGATGGAAATAAAAGAAGCAAAAAAAAGTATTGAAGTAAGAAAATGTCCATTCTTTTACATTTTAACAATTATACTTATTATATGGACTTTGGTAACACAGTCAAATTGACATTTAAGTCAAAAGAGTAATTTGAACCCTAATTTTTAAAATAGAATACAAGCTAAACCCTAAAATTTTGAAGTGTTCAATTTGAACCCCAATATTTAGATAATGTGTTAAAGAGAACTTGTGAGAATGAAAATTCTGAAAGAGTACTCTCCTTGGTTAAATGTAACGGCATTTTAAAAAAAATACACAATAGTCGTGCCAGTTGACAACTTGACATGGCTTTTTTAATCTAAAAAATGAAACTAGGACTAACGTTGCGTTTAGTTACTGTCTTCAGTATGCAGAGACGGAACGAGACAAAAATTTAAAGATAGAATAAAACAAAAATTGAAGACAGTGAGGTGTTTGGTTGTGATGGACCAAAACTGTCTCCGTCTCGAGGACAGAAATGTGTTTATTTGCAGTTGACAGAACGTAAAAATATTGTCAATGACTAAAATACCTCTGCAGTATAATATGATTGAAAATATGTAATTCATTGATTATTTTAGAACGAATGATTTGTATTAGTAAAAAAGTTAACAAATAATAATAATAACAATAACAATAAGAAATTAATTTCGTATAA
>JANSVA010000218.1:47183999-47204836 GCA_025504915.1 Erythroxylum reticulatum | reverse complement strand
TAAGAAACTATGAGTTATGCTACCCATGTTTGTAAGATGGATTGGTTGTGAAAAGGATGTTTTAATGAGAATTGGAAGTTGATGAATAGGTACATGAACATATCTTGTTTTTGGGTTAATGATCAAATTTAGATCATGCTTCGTTGGTTAATGATATTGAGATGAAATAGAATTGAAAATGAAGAGTAAATGAAGTAGAAAAATGTGATCTTTGTACAAGTCATGTTAGGTGTAAAATCTGGAAAATTTGAAGATGATTGGCTGGAAAATGTTCACTAAGTATGCTTCAATCTTTTAGCTATAAATTTTTCTCTAGTTATCTAAATGATATGATTCTTAATTTTTATTAAACTAGATATGTATATCTACATTTTTCATGTTGAATTCCAATTCTATATAGAAGAGTCTCAAAATCTGACCTGAAGTTAAAAAACTAGGTATGTGTTTGTGAAAATTCACCGCGGCAAACTCCTTGCTTTGCCACGGAGAACTTGAAGGATTTAGCTAGGATTTCTTCCGAGTAAAGTTCACTACGGCTAACTCTAGGTTTCTCTGCAGCGAACTTGTGAAAATTTAGCAAGAATTCCTCTCTGGAGGAGTTCACCGCGATGAACTTCTTTGGCTTTGCCTCGATGAGCTTTTCTCTACACTGAACATATTTTGGTATTTTAGGAATATCTTGTCCTGTAGTTATCCAAATAGAATGATTTTTGATTTGTACTAAACTAGAGACATAAGGATATAAATTATTTAGAAATCAAATTCTAAATCTAACTCTAGGGATTTCAATTTCAGGGTGGAAGTAGAGTATAGGGCATTGTCTCGTAATAAAAGCAGTCCGAAAAAATTTGGAGTATAACTTTCACAATACTGAACCAAATTGAATGATTTTGGTGTCATTAGAAACTTAAGAGATAGAAGGACAACCATACAAGAGAAAGTTTTCCCAAATTTCTTCATTTTTATTATACAATAGATCATGCACGGTAGACCCGAAGATGTGTTTTAGGAAAAATCTAGATTTTGATCAAATGAGTTATGAATTGGGATTCTAATGATTTTTATTGAGGTATAGACCATAAGTATACATGGTACTTATGTGAGTTGGTAATACAAATGTTTATGTGACGAGATTAATAGAGTGATAACCGGCATTGTCATGACATGCATTTGTGCATATTGCATATACTTACATGGTCATTATAAAATACTTACAATTGTGCCAAATTGTGATATATGTATATTGCTTATTATAGAGGAGCAACTAGAGCGTCAACCTCTAGACATTGCTAGAACTTTCAGGCATTAGCTTTAGGAGCGACTTGTGAGTAACCTAGACAGTTTCTCTCAATTAAGTGTTTGTCTTAAAAATATGCTTTAAATGATGATATGAATGCAAATCGATCTTTGTGTTGATGTCGGACAATGAAGGTCCGAGATTTGATGCATGTATATGATACTGAAGTGCTACTTGTATGTGAATTTGATAAAATACATGATACATGATTTGATTGTTAAATGTCGGACCTAGTTTCGGAGGAAACTGTGAATATGCATATGAATGCAACAGTGATACTTAGCATTATGTTGAATGCTGGACTATGGTCCGAAAATGAATGTGAAATTGAATGTGAATCTGAAAGCATGTGATAGACTGAAATTATATGAATGTGATGCATTCCATTATAGGAATGCATGAAACATAAAGGCAGTTGTAACCTGAGTCGCCACCGAAAAGGAGTTCAAAGCTCAGAATGTGAAAAACAGCCTAGAGCTCAGAAAGTGTATAAGAGCCAAAGGCACATTATGTAAAATGAGTCATGTATCTCTAACAGATAAGGGACAGTTATAAATAAGCCCGGTATCCACAATAGATATGGGACAGTTAGGAACTCGGTCACAACAACGTAATAATTGGAAAAGAGTCACATGAGCATTTCATATACATTTTAATAAGTATGTTTGATTGTTTAAAATGAGAAATTACCTTACTTGTAAATGAGAATGTGACAAGTGATGAATTATGCTAAATGCAAACATGTAAATTACATGTTACATGTATTGATGTGTTGCATGAATTGAGTGAACCATCGATGATGGTTATCTCATTGAGTTCACAAACTCACCCAAAATTTGCAATATTTTTTTCAGAATCTGAAGAGTTACTCCTTTAGATAAACGGGAGTACACACTGCAATCAAGTAAGAGATTGAGGTCGGGATCAGTTCGCGTCTGCATTTGTATTTTCTTATTTTTGTGTAAATTTGTATATTACTTGATTTCTGTACATTGTGTATTCAAGTATTTTTGTGTGTAATAACTGGTGAAAATTGGAAATGCTTTGTAAAAGAGATTGATTAAAGTGTAATGACAATTGTGATTTTGACTTTCAAAAATAAAAGTATGAGTCCGATTTGATTACTAATTTTCGCATATGCGTATGATAAATGTGAAAAAAAATTGTACCAAGTTACAATGAGTTTTGACTATTCTAGCATGCCGCTCTTGCAGGATTCGCACTCGGACATTACTCAGGATTTCAGGCACGTGTCCTGTGAGGGTGGGGTACTACAAATTATGTAGAAATATCTCTTATATTCAATTATGATCTCTAAGTTCAAAATGGGGGAAAAAAAAAGACCTAGGAGGTAAAATAAATATTAGCTAAAATATTATAAATGACTAAATTATTTTAAAAGTCACCAAAGTTGGTAAATGACTGACCTTTTAAGACTATAAATAGGTCAAAATTTGTAAGCAATAGCAAGGAAAAGCAATAAAAGTCATTTTATGCAAATCCTTCTCTTCCATTCTTCTCTTCTCAAATCATATTCTTTAGTTATCATCCAATCACTTTTCAACTTATCAAAGAAAGCCTTCGTGAACATCATCTACATCCAATGCTTATAAATAAAATCAAGCAAATACTTCTTATATCATACACAAGCTAAATCTCCCTAGAATTTCACAAAAAGATGGGTAGAGAATGTAAAATTGACTGCTTTTATGTTATAATGCTTTGAGAGTCAATGAGGGGGAATTGTTGGTTGGAAATAACATGACGAAGTACTAACAAACCTCTTTCTTTCATCCTAGTACTAACTACTAAAGCAAATATTGATATCTTTGCTTAGTAATGACAGTGGTAATTGTTGGAAATATCAGTTGCATATTTATAGGAGGATTTTCAGGGGGATTTATATATAATGAGATAATGATAATGATGGGGGGGGCAATTATCGGGATTGTTTGATTTATCTCCTAAAATGGATACTGATGTATCTTTACTTATATAAAAGACATCCTTATAAAGTGGAAGATAAGAACGAAAACTTTTTGTGATGCTTACATGATATCAGAGCTCTTGTGGTTTCAAGTATATGCCTATTCTTTTGCTCGGCCACCTCGTTCTGTTGTGGTGTCTATGGGCAAAAAGTCTCATAAAGAATATCATTTTCTTGGAAAAAAAAACTCAAGAGCTTACAGTTGTTGTACTCTACACTTCACTTTTATCATACATAGTATATAACTAAATCATTCTACTACAATCAACTATAAAAATAACAAATCACTGAAGACCAGATTTAGTAATAATAGCGTTAAGACCCCAAACATCTGAATGAATCAACTTAAATGGAGCAACTCTTTTATTAAAACTTAAAGGATATGAAACCCGATGACTTTTAACCAAAATAAAACTATCACACTTCATAGAATTCTCTGAAACAATAACAAATAATGAGAGAAAACTTTCTTCAAATAAGGAAAGGAGGCATGGCCAATACGATGATACCACAACCAAATATTCTTTAAATTATTGCCATGACGACTTTGAACCAGATTAGTATGACCTAGAGAAACATTATCCACATAATATAGCCCCCTTCTCTTAGTGCCACATCTAATGATTGCTTGAGTTTGGATATCATGAAGTAAGCAAAAATTTGGAAACATTAGGACAATACAATCCAATTGCTCTGCAATTTGATTAATGGATAACAAGCTATTTGACAAAGTAGGAACAAGCAAATAATCATATAATGAAAAAGTAGGATTAAGCTATAGATCCTGCTCCAAGAACTGGAGTTGATTCTCTATTTGTTATTGTGACACTTCACTTTGATGGAGAAGTCATATATTGAAAGAGACCTTTATTATTAATCATGTAGTCAGTGGCCCTGGAGTTGATGATCCAACTTGTATCATTTTTTGTCGTTGCCATTGTAGATGTAAAGGGATCAACATTAGACATGTTGGCAACCTTAACCTAAGCTAATTGTTTATTGTTGTATGCTTTATTTTGCTTTCATTTCTCTAGAAACCAATATGGATAACCATGTATTTCAAAACAAGTATCCTTAGTGTCGCGAGTTTTGTTGCAATGACTGCAATGTAATTTGTCTTTCTCTGCATCTCCAACTGCACGGGGCGGGGGTCAGAAGAGATGGTTTTAGAGACCATTGCCATTGAATTACCAACATCCCTTTTTTCAAGCACAGTGATCTGACGTTGGGCCTCTTGTTGAAGAATGTTAAAGCATTCTTTAATACATGGTACAGGTTTCATTCGGAGAAGATCACTTTGGACATAATCATACACTTTGTCTAGTCCAGTAAGGAAACCATACACTCGATCTTTTTTGGATTTCTCTTTTTGAATCTTGAGATCTATGGTGTACACCATCTGGACTGGACTTCTTTTATCAATTTCTTGCCAAATGCTATTAAGTTTGGCATAATACATTTAGATTAGACGTACAATTTGTTTTGTCCTCATGGCTTTACACTGTAGTTCTTATAATTGAGATTCATTATCCCATATCTCCTTAGCCATTGGGAGATCAATAAAAAGGCTAAGAAGATGTGGCTCCATAGTTTTAAGTAACCATCCTCGTGCAATAGCATCTTCGGTACACCACTTAGAGTATTTAGAACTACTGGCTTCTGGTTTTAGGTCATCTCTTTTCAAATAACCCAGTTTGTTTAATCTTGCTACATGAATTTCAATCATCTACGACTAGATTTAAAGTTTGTATCTTTCAATTTGAATCCAAATGGTAAGTTGCTAGTGCTAAAAGACTTGATTGGGATTGGAATTTGGTTTACCATGGGGTTTGTGGTTTGGTTCACAAAGGTAGTAGCATTATAATTGTCATCCATGGTTGATCTTTAGCTTCAAGAATAATTTTGGATGAAGGCTTTGGATTTTTCTGGGAAAAATAATTTACGATTCATGAGAAAAGGTTTGGATAGGCTTTGATACAAAAGGATATACACAGTCATATGACATCGACTATCAAGAAACTTTTGCACCAGTTGCAAAGATGAATACCATCAGAGTTTTATTATCCTTGGCAGCAAATTTCAATTGGCCCTTGAAACAATATGATGTAAAGAATGCTTTTCTCTATGGAGACTTGGAAGTGGAAGTGTACATGCATATTCCACTAGGGTTCGAAACTTCACAATCAGATGGAAAAATATGTAGATTGTGAAAAGCTTTATACGGACTCAAACAATCACCAAGGGCATAGTTTGAAAGGTTTACAGAAGCTATGAAACGAATTGGTTATCACCAAGGCAACTCAGATCACACATTGTTTATCAAAAAAAGCGAAGATAAAGTTACATTGCTTATCATTTATGTAGATGAGATAGTGGTAACAGGTGATGACATAGAAGAAATGAGAAGATTATAAGAGTGCTTATCCACTAAGTTTGAAATGAAAGACTTAGGAGGACTGAAATATCTTTTAGGAATTGAAGTTGTAAAAAACAAAACAGGTATCTATTTTTCCCAATGAAAGGATATTTTGGATCTCTTGGCTGAAACTGGTATGTTAGAATGTAAACCAGTGGAGGCTCTCATAGTTCATAATCATCATCTATCTATTTACCCGGATCAAGTACCAATAAATAAAGAAAGGTATCAATGGTTGGTTGGAAAGTTAATATATTTGTCACACACTTAGCCAGATATTTGCCTATGACGTGAGTGTGGTAAGTCAGTTTATGAATGCTCCAAGTGAAGACCATATGGCTGCTATAATGACAATTTTGAGGTACCTCAAGGGAACTCCTTGTAAAGGGCTAACCTTCAAGAAGCATAAGCATATTAAAGTAACAGGATTTGCAGATGTAGATTGGGCAGGTAATCTTACTGATCGGAGGTCTACCTTAGGTTACTTCACTTTTGTTGCTGGAAATTTTGTCCATGACGTAGCAAAAAACAAAATACAACAACAAAATCATTAGAAAAAACATAATATAGAGGCTTGGTTGATGGAATTTGTAAACTTCTATAGCTTAGGACATTGCTTACTGAAATTTTGTCCATGACGTAGCAAAAAACAAAATGCAACAACAAAATCATTAGAAAAAACATAATATAGAGGCATGGTTGATGGAATTTTTAAACTTCTATAGCTTAGGACATTGCTTATTGAAATAGGTTTCAAGTCAAAGGAACCTATGCTCCTAATTATGATAATCAAGTAGTTAGGGAGATAGCTAATACTTCAGTACAACGTGATCAAACAAAACATATTGAAGTAAACAAACACTTCATCAAAGAGAAGATAAATCTCAAGTTGATAGACATTCCTTTCATTCGGTTAAGTGAACAATGAACAGACATTTTAACTCATGCAATTTCAGCTGAAATTCATTGTTATAAATACCATATTAGTATTGGTACAAGATTTGGTTTTGGTACGATACTGTATCAGTACCTGTTAATAAGTAGTACCGTTTCAAATAATTTTTTAAATTTATAATTGTCCCTAAATTTTTTAAAATTACAATATAGTCCAAATTTATGGTCTTCCAACAAAAAAATCCTACCATGAAAAATCTTAATTCATTAAATTTTGTACGTATACATTTATCAATAAGTATATTGTAGGTTCTTTTTGTTGAAATATTATAATATATTAATGAAATTGAGCGGCCGATAAGTTTAATTTCAAATGCTTTAAAGAAGAGTATTACAAGCATCACAGACACATGTTTCAAAAATAAACCTGAACAAGATATGATGAAAATTTCATATGCTTTAAAGAAGAGTAATTCAAGCATCACAGGCATGTATTTTAAAAAGAAAACTTACTTAGATATGATGATAATCAATTTTCCAAAACTTTCTCTAATTTTCTCCTCTCTTATTTCCAAGGTACATCCTCCATCTCTCTCAAGGGAATAAAGCTTCCAACTTTAAGTCTTCAAATCAAATGGGTCGACTACACAATAGAAACTGCCCTGAGTCATCCCACTTTGCTTCCTCTCACTGCCTACTTTCTCCTAATGCTCCCATATGTGCCACTTTGCTTTCTCTCACTAGTTGCTTTCTTCAGCAACATGTATGTTCCAATATGTGGAGATGCGTGGTGTGATGACTGGTGGTAACTGATGAGAATAGTCGTCAGAAAGTGAGAGGAGAGTTACCGCTCGAGACGAAAACCAAGAGAGAAAAGGTGGCAAAAGCAAATAGTCAGGGTGGGGGGAGGTTATGGATTTGTTTTTTGGCAAAATGGTCTCCCAATTTTTAAAAATTTATAATACTGATCGATATTCAATTGGTATTTTAAATTCAACTGATATTTTAAATACTGGCTGGGTATCAACCAGTACCCTTGAACCAAGTTTCGTACCGTACGAGCCAATATGGTACATAATCCAAAACTCTAGCTACAATGCTTCACAATTTTTTGAAGATATCTTCACCCCTTGAGAGGGAGTATTAAAAATATCAGTTGCATATTTCAGGAGGATTTATATAGAATGAGAATAATGATAATGATGAGTATCAGGATTGTTTGATTTATCTCCTAAAATAAATATTGATGTATCTTTGCCTAGGCCTCCCTGTAAAGTGAAAAATGAGGCCGAAAACCTCTTTGTTCAAACCTGACGTTTACAGTAATCATGTTGGCTTTCAGGAAAAAGAGGCTCGAGAACAGGAATACATATACTATATATATGCCAAGTCTCGAGAAAATAGGCAATCTGATGCTCATTCACCATAAAAAATAAAATACAACATTGTTTAATAAACCTTCGGAATGAAAACCAATTTGTCTCAGCAAGCTGCTTTGACATGATGTGTAATATACAAACCACCCAAACATTAAATCTAGAACCCAGATCACCTGCTGTCGTTTCCTTCAACCTAGGAGCCTTCAATGCAAGTTCGGTTCTCTGGTTTCCCAGCACTCTCAATGTAATTTACAAGGTCATTGTACATTCTCGTTGAAGACTTGGAGAACTCTGTTAAGGACTCGAAAACTGTCGAAAATCCATACTGAAACCCATTTAACGTTATCCTCTGTGTTTCTTGCATGCAGTTGTGGTGTTTTTCCCTTTCTATATTGAGCTTCTTCCTGAATATCTCCAACTGATCTTTCCTCTCCACAAAGTGATCATTTTGGTGTTCTGCTTCTGCATCGGGATCTGATCTATATTCTATAAGTTTAGAGTCAACAAATCTTGTCTCCGCCTTCTGGAATGCCAGAGTCCTCCTATCAAATTCTCTTGCTAGACTGTCAACTTTCCTCTTTTGTTGTTGTTCCTCCCCTTGCTGTGCCCACAAACCTCTCACATCCTTTGAAAAAATTTTCAATGCAAAAGACACCGGCTTGTCCGGCAAATTCTCCATCAATGATAACCAATCATAACAAATCACAAGCAATGGCGGCCCACTGGCTCGACATGGTGCTGCTGCTGAACTCCGTCCCTCCGAGTAGAACTCAACCTCAGGGACCAAGAACTTGGTTAGCCAACCGTGAAGAGCTTCAACATACGCCTTCTGGGCTGCAACATAATCCGTAAAGCTTGCCCGCCAGTTCTGAAGCTCAGCCTCTAGCTGAAGTGTTGCGAGCCGATGAGAATCATTGCAGAATTTTCCATATGTAGGGCAGGCATAAGATTTTACTTCGTCTAGAATTTTGTTCTGGGTTTCATGGCACTCCAACATAATTTTCCAGGTGCGAGTCAGGCTGCGCATGGAAGAAAATAAATGAGAAAACCAGGGCATCCCAAAATAAATGCTGGAGCAGACTTGCTTTTTTCTTCTTCTTTTTTTCCAAAATCCTCACCCTTTTAACAGTTCTACAATTTGAGGTTGTAGTTCCTCATCTCTTAGTTTTTCGATTCTTTTTGAGATGGATTCTGCACTTCGAATTGCAACCAAAATTCTGGCATACAAGTCTTTTACTGCAGCCCTGGTCTTGTCCATGGTGAGTTCATCATCTCCCCGGAGATCCTGGATTCTCAGACGTGAACATTTTCTTTCATATAATCTCCTTGTGCTGTCTCCAGCCTGATAAATAATGCACCAAATCAGACAGTGAAAGAAGAAAATGAAGGAGACTTTTACAAGATTCAACTCAGTTTTGCAGGAGAGTTGAATGGTTTCTTTCCCTTTTCATATCACTACCTCTATTTTTTCTGTTGCCCAAGAGGCAACATTCATTTAGCTTATCTACTATTGTGGATTGACTAGAAGTGATCAAGTAATGGACAAACAGAAGTGTAAATCCTATCTCCTTGTGCGCCAACCCAAACTGAAAGAAGATCAGTATAAACTGTGCAATGTTGCTAGAGGATGATTTCTTTAATATCTATCATCCAAAGAGTTGGAAATTTAGTTTCACCATGAAGATAGTTTTGAAGTGATTGTAATCTACCTTAACCTCTTCATAGAGCTTCTTTTCCCAAGCATATAGCCTTCCAAGTGTTAGTGAATGGCTTCCTGATTCCATTCCTCCATAATCATCAAATAGATCATTTTTAAACTCCGTCCAAGTTGAAGAGCCCTTCAAACTAGAAGTTACAAGGCTTTTACACGATGAAGCCTTAGATGAAGTGGAGCGGTGCCACGTAATTGCATGGATAAGTTTTGTCGAGTACTCTGCATTAAAAAAGAGATGGGAATTAGTCACTGTAAAGCTAGAGAGAGCATGGGCAAAACATCTAGTAAATGGCAGAAAATGCTGGTCAGAAATGCATCACAAGAGCATAGATTCTCTCACCCAAGGATATAAGATGAAAGATCAGGGGCCATTGTCCAAGATAAGACTGATCATGATAGTGAGACAAGAGGACCTTAGACCCACTCATGAAAGAAATTGTGGAACAACTGGAGAGGTCTGAATTACGTTTCCGATTGAGAGTAGTAAGGACACAAGGATGATGATGCAGAGAATCTGATAAGCATTGTGCTAGATTCGACCAAGCTATAAACAGAAAGAAACTACAGCTTTAGGAAATTCAACAGGTTTACGGGAACCAGACATCGTAGGACTTTTGACATAAGATCTCTGAATAAACAATCACAAAGAGTAATCATCAATGCTATCTATTAGCATTCAAGGGGACATCACAACTGAATGGGATGTGTAAAAGACAGGCAGACACAAAGAAAAGCTTTAACTTTTCGTAGTTAATTTGCTTCTAGACAAAAAAGAAAGAGGCAATGTTTAACAGTACTTCAAACGAAGAACAATTAACATACTAGAAAAGATTAAAGGTGAAAGAGAGGCCCACCTTGGACCTCTTACAATTGAAGGAAAGAAACAATAATGGAGAAATAGCTTAAAGATAGCCGAATGAAAAAACATGCAAGTCAGCTAAGAAGCTGCAGGCAGAGCAAGGATTCGTTTCAACTTTCAACAAACAGATGTACTAAAGGTCTTCAACACAAGCCTTCCTAATTTCCTCAGTTGAAGCAGAAAGAGACTTGATAGTTGATACACGTGCAGATGTCGTGGAAGGCTGTGCCTCCATAACACGCAAACAGATGAACACAGAGTATGGTTTGCAAAGCAAGCCTTTTTTTTTCTTTATCTTGGTCAGAAACTTATGGACAAGTAACCAAACTGACAAAAGCTGAAGTTCCTATAATCAGATTACATAAAAAATGTTTCAGATGAAGATTTGCTTAGCTAAGCTAAGCCACCAAGTAAAAAATGTTAATACTCGCATAAAAACAGGAACAATGTAGTTGCAACCTTTAACTTCCCCCAAGCCAGACTGCAAATAAATTCTGTTAGCTTCCAGCATCCTTGCAACATCCTTGCCAGAGTCATAAGCCCTAACAAAATGGTCCTGGATATCCTTTAAAGCTTCCAGTAGCTCCCTGCCTTTCTCTGGGTTATCTATAACTGCCAGTCCTCTTTGCTCTACGTGGATCCCATTACCAATTCGTTCCTCAATGTTCTCTACATCAACTCTGCATTTTTTATCTTCTGCTTTGCCTTTATCCTCGACAACCGCCACGTTTTTCGCTTCCTCTGCTCTTTCCCTTTCCTCTTCCTCCTCCTCTAGCTCTGGGATTCCTTCCTCTTCCCTCAACACCCTCAAATCATCGTCCGTACTTCTCCTATAACCATTTATTATCTCAGGTCGCATGGTGTCAAAAGGATTAAAGAAATCCCACCCAAAATCTCCGCCTGGCGATTGAGGCATTGGTGGTGGCATTTGCATATAAAAGTACCCAAAACTTTGTTCCTCTCTCTCAACTTCTTCACGAGCCTCATCTCCACTAGAATCTGAAGCTAAAGAGGACATACATGACTCACAATCAACGGCTTCATGGGTTGTGGACTCAGAAGGCTTTTGTTGAAGAAACATCGGTTTTGTTATAACATTTTGTTCCGGCTGTGGTGAAGATGGAGAAGTTGGAGGTAGAGTAATAAGAAATGGTGAAGTTGGTGAAGAGTGACGAGCCACAAAAAGTTTTATAGCTGCTGCCACTGCGTAGAGTGATTGACAATATCTATAATGCGCCTCTGCCAGTGCATATCTTCTCTCCACAGCTAATTTTAGCTGCCGTTTTCTCTCTCTGCAGATAGATACTACTTCTTCTTCTTCAAGCCTTGAGGCAACACATCCCATGTTTATTTCCCTTGCTGAAGCTGGTGCTTCTTTTGTGGGGCCTATGCATAGGCGTGAACGTTGCTTTTAAAGGAATTCAAAAGACTATTAAAGCGATTAAAAAAAAAAGTCTTTTTGGAAGATATATGTATTCTTCCTGGAAAAAAAGCTAGGGGGTTGGAGAAATAAACAAAAAGAAGGGTATTAGGCAGGTTTTAGCAGAGGTTTCAGATACATTAGAACAGAAAATGTAGTTTTTGGTGATGAGTGGCGCCTATCAACTCTTAATCTTTTCTTAAAGAGAGGAGTGTTTCTGCTAAAAGTTTTGACCTTGGAGAAGTTTTAGAACTATCCACGCACAGAAACACACTAAAAAAAGTTCCAAATTGTAGTAGCAGAAAGATTATGTTTGTTGCCGAGCAAGAACGGAAAGGAAAGTGAATTCTTTGGAAAGAAGAATGCTTCTCTTTTTTTTTTTTTAATTTCTGGGGATAGCACGAGTATAACGTGACGAGAAAATGCGGAGGAAGATACACAGAGAAGTTTTCTGCTAAGCAAAAATGTCGCACCAGAAAATGACTTACTCTTTCCTAGAAAAAACGAAGCCTTTTCACTTATGCTAAACAGACACTTAAAAGAGTTAATATCACATCTTAATGAAGTGTGTGCTTCGGATTAGCCGAGAGAATGAATGAATACAGGAAGAGGCAGTGCAAGAACAAAACATGGCGAAGGCCTTCAAGAAGGTCGGGGCTCGAGAAAGACACGGAAATAGCAATGGCATCCTTGTGCATGATAATGCGGAGTGCAGCAAATGAATTGGCGTACAAATACAAGGAGCAATGAAAGACCCATACCCTGACTCTGACCCTGACCCTGACCCTGACCCTGACCCAAGCCAAACTCACTCTTTTATCACTCATATAATTACAATAATCGATAAAATAGTGTGGAGTATTGCTAAATTTAGCAGATACATGTTGAGGGAAAAAGCACTTGAGACAGACCGGTGAGTAAAAAGAGGAGTCAAAGGTACAGTAAATTACTGGTAAAAGTATGATGACCACTGCAGGGTAGAGGTAAAAATTTGTCGTGTTCTTTTCTCTTCTTTTTCCAATGAACTCTTAAAGAATTTCTAATAACGGGAATGTAATTGTGACTATAACATAGTCAGCCCCAGTAGATTTAAGATAACTAAAATTCAAAGCGGTCGTTGTCTTTATTATCATGAGCAAATCTATTCAAAGAGATGTCAGAAGTGGCTATCTGAATTCTGAAAATAAAAAATTTTGCCGGGACTTGGTGCGCAGTGGGTTTATGCATCGAAGCATAGAAAATTAGGTCCTTCCTAACCAATCCGGTGCTGGACTAGCATTCACTAGCTTGGCCATTTCATTGCATGTGAACTTGCCAGGCTATGACTCGACATGGTTGAATTTAGCCAGCTTACCATTCATTTTCTGAATCCCTGAGCTGCGAAGTAATCTCTTATTTTTGCCACAGATGAGAGTCCCCCGAGGGCCACTGCTTAACATCAGAGTTGGTACGGGTAAAGCATGATCACCACAGTGAGCATTGCTTCGATTTTGCTTCCTATTTTCCGGATTAGATGCCCAAGGTAGCTGAAACTAGCTAGGCTACAAAGAATCTCTGGTTGGTTTCTGATTTCTCTTTAGTTTGTTTGCGAAGAATTGAAGGTACACCCCAAGTTATGTACTGTTCTAGAATCTAACTCCAATGATCCAGTTAAGTCAACATTGTCACAGTTACTGATGCATCGTCAAACTCTTAACGATCCCCTCTCTCTCTCACACCAACTTGACTCATGCCTCTACATGTTGCTTGAAGACCGCTCAACTTGCACATTTACTTACTGAAAGGAGGAAAGAATATGTCATCAATCATATATTTAACCAATATCTTACAAAGGGCCTTCAAAAGGTTAATATGACACCATTCCCGTACTGTGCGTGATGCTTGGAATGTTTTAAAAGGACATCCTTCTGGTACGCGAGTATTTAAACAGTTAGAAACATGCTTCAAGATGCCACGTAAATGCTGGTCCAACACGGGCTAGGAGGAACGCTTAGTAAATCCTCTTCCTCTTGCCAATAGTGGCATTGAGAAGGGTGCTTAATGCTTATTTTGTTCAGTATTTGTTTAAGTAGTGATTAAAGAGAGCGAGAATTATATGAAACATAATAGAGATCCTATTTGCGGTTGAGCGAGAATATGCCTGACAAGAGTCTGACAAGTCCACATCGTGAATCCATTCTCCCCACTTCCTCGACATTATATTATATCAGTACAATTTGATGCGTCCAATGTAAAAATCCAGTCTTGGTATTATTATTTTGTAAGTTGTCAGGTTAAGTCCTGTTCTTCTGTTTGCCATTTTTCAATTGAAGCAATTCACGGCTCAGGAAACTGCGGGCCATTTTGCAACTAACTATGCAACTAAACTTCTTTCAACTTTTTTAGGTCCATGAGCAGGTCAAGCTCGTCAGGTTTGGAAAATCTCCCAGATTTGTTATGACCAGTTCATATAATATTGGAACATTTGCGAAACAAGCATGGTGGACGTTCTGCTCCGCTTAGGATCAAAATACTTTCAATTTTAATCTCTCTACTATTGCATCCCATTACCCACAGCTTCACCCGCTTTTATGTTAGAATCTTGGACTTTTAAGGATTTCAGTGTTCATGTTGTGAGCTGTTCCTTTGCAACTGTGCCAAATGCTGGCTTTTGTACTTCAAGTAAGTTCGTATAAGTATGAACAGATCTTTTAGAACTGTTTTTTGCAGGGCAAAAGGGGTGGAAGGAGATCCGTCACCCTTGATTAAATCAACCAAAGCAATGAATGTTATGATTAAGTGCAGTTTTTACTTGCACCCATAGCAGCCATGGAAGTTAGCTTAATGGTAGATTTAGTTAGTTTAATGGTAGATAAATCATGGTATATGGAACAAATAACTTGGCAACTATATAACAAAGAGGCCAACGAAGAACATAATCGAAGTACAAAACTTTTGTCCATACACACTTAACCTTACTTTTGACACTACAAGTTGGAAGTCATCATTTTTGGCAGCCTTGGAATGAAAAGCCATCTCCTTTGAATCAAATACAAACAGCAACTTCCATTGAAAGATTAATCAGAGTTAAACATCATATTTATCTCCACATGGGTGAGTTAAATAAACAATACTAACAAGTACACACACAAAATTCATGGCATCGAGTGTTTACAACCTGCTTATATCAATCAATTGGTCTGATAACATGTTAAAGGCACAGTATCAAATTATATTCCAAGTCAATCAAATTCCAGGTTCAAAGCATCTTTAACAAGAACATTACCTGTATGCCACTAATCTCTGTCTAATGTGCTCCCTTACACAACCGCCTCCAGTAACTAATTGCTGTTAATGCTAATGCTTTTGAAATATTCTGCCATGAACCAACCATAGCTGAAACTTTACCCCTGTGTCAGCACCTCTAAAACTTAAAAACAGCCAATAATTATAGGGACTTAAGTGTCCAGTTTATACACCTCAAAGAAGAAGACACCCATGGGAGGGGATACAATGATAGAGTAGAAAACTTTCCAGGAAAATGATCTTCTGTTTCTAGTTTTTAGGGCATAGAAGCTAGAGGTGAGTACCACTTCTGAGTGAAAAGTTACAGTGAAAGTTACAGTGTATATTAAAGAATTGAAGGGAGGATCCTCTTTGTCTCTTCTTAAAGCTATCTGCTATTCACACGAGAATAATAT
Organism: Erythroxylum reticulatum; assembly: GCA_025504915.1. NCBI lineage: Eukaryota > Viridiplantae > Streptophyta > Magnoliopsida > Malpighiales > Erythroxylaceae > Erythroxylum > Erythroxylum reticulatum. The sequence goes on along the minus strand of JANSVA010000218.1, from coordinate 47,189,190 downwards.
GACAGACAAAAATATGAGATACAGTTTCATCATGTACCACCAGCTTCTGCTGGCGTTGTACAAGGAGCCAGTGTGTTTGGAGGGAGGCTGATTTCACCACCCCTCACAGACATATTAGACGACTTGACTGAGGTAGCTCTGCTCATAACATTTGAGTCAAGAAACACAACAATCACAGTGATGTCATCATGGAAATGGCGTCTGACACCACGATCAATTTTCTTCAAGTCTGAATATCTCATCTCTCTCTTTTTGGCTGCTTCTTGAAGAGCAGCTTTCACCAGCCTCCTTGCAATCCCCTGGATGTAGATGTAACACACTTTTCAATATGACAGTTTTTGATACATTTGGAAAAGAATGCCAAAGGATTTTGTGCAGAATGTACTCGTAAGATAGGTAACAAGTAAATCATTTAACACAAAAGACAATAGGTGTTCCAATTCAAAATAAACAGCAGCAACCAATTCATTACCAGTTTTCACATTCTAACCAAAGAAATTTAGATAAACAATTAAGGCTCTACCAGATGATTAGATAATGCCTAGCGGTAAGCTACATATGTCTTACACTTCTTGGATGGTTTTGTACAATATCAACTGCTTCTTGATTGCTTAAATGCTCCCAAAGACCATCAGAAGCAAATATAACAAATTGATCATGTGGCCGCAACTGGTGCACTGATATTGACGGTTCTGCACTCAATATTGGCTTTCTGAAAGGCTCTCGAAGTCGAAACTTAGCATATAGAGGCTCCCGGTTGAACTCAGCCTTTTTCAGATATACATCACCAATAGATCTGGAAATCTGAAAGGTCAAAGAATTATTATAATAAGTAAATGATCTGAATACTGAGAAGAACTCGATCATATCTGGTTGCCATGAGCAAGCGAAGTAGTTACAATCACCAAAAAACAAAGGTGATGCATATGTTTAAATATCAAGACATCTCAATCCACTTGCCAGTTTTTCTCAACAATTATTACGTGGAGAATATAAAACTTGAAACAAATATCAATTTGTATTTCCCATAGGTTATAGACAGCAAAAGGTTTTTTTGAAAAAAGTTTTGGAAACTTTCATGTTACGTACACCACTCACCAAAATATTCATGACATCTAAATGAGAGTTACATTTTCTTTCAAATCATGATTCACCAAATATATTGAAACTTTTCAACATCAACCACTGATCAAATTAGTATGGCCAGCCAGTGATGGCACCAATTGAGTCGTTGCCAACAAAATATCACAAGCCTCGTACTGGAATTCATATTGCACATCTTGATCAATAAAATAAAGATATGAAACTGGAACAATCCCCTAAACTAAAGACATAACTAACATGGACAATTACAATATGACCTTCTGGGCATATATAAGGTCAATCTTCATCCTCTATATGCCTTGAAGTAGTGTATCTTCACATCCTCAGGTAGGAAACAGTCTAAGAACTCTCCGAAATACAAGATATTTTCCAAATCCTCAGCTAGGGGACCAGTAGCTTTTCATCATCATGATTTCCAGAACAGAGCAATGCCAAAGATAGACAATAGTTGAGAAATTTTTTTTACCAGAGCCATTTTTTAGATGAGAAAACATGAGTAAGAGGCAGAGGAGGAAGAAGAATAAAAATAAGAAGCATCAATATAATCAGATTTCAAACAGTTGATGAACTTACCTGTATGAGGCCTTTTACACGCCATACATTGTGTTTAAGAACTACAATCTGTTTGTCATCAGGGTGCAAAGATTGCAGCTCCTGTCTCACATATTCATGGCAAGCATTGTGCTCAGTTGAAAGCTGAATGGCCAGGACTTCTCCTGTTGCCTCTACAAGTCTACCCAAAACAGCACGGGAATCACCGAGGTTGGCAACGTAAAGGGTTCCACCAGAAACAACACCAACCAGACAGCATGATCCTACTGCTGCAATTTGCGGCTTCATAGGCCACTGTCTTGTAACAAGAGAGAGAAAGCCCTCTTCAGTTGCTTGATAAGCCTTATGTATTACATCCGCTGACATCGCTTGTTGCTCTGAAGTAAATCCTAAAGAGTCAAACTTAAAATTTTAGTACTCAGTTAGTAACATAGAAATATATCTGTCAAATCACATTAACACATTCATGTACAAATCTCCATTCAATTATCCACTAAAATCATCCTACTTTTCCCATCACTAGCTAAATGGTTCAGTTGAATAATCACACCAGGTAGACTCAGAAAAGATAAAGAAGAGCTTCCATCTTTCCTTTCTTTCCTTGACATTAGTAAATATGAATCTGACCTTGGCACCTTACCAAATAGGTGCTACACTTACAAATGGGGTAAGATAACAGCAGAAGCAATTACCAATTGCCTGTATCTAAGTGCCAATTTGGCTTTGTTAACATTCTACAAATTGAATAAAACATGGGAAATGACTCCTTTCCGTACAAACTATTGAACTAACAAACTCAGAAATAGCAGAAATAGTGCAGTCCATAACCTGTAAGAATAGGATACTCTCACAACACAGAAAACTTTTACTCCTGATACTAAATTGAATATGGAGGGTTCACTTTTCAAATGGATCACATGAAGTGAAAAAAATCTGACGCTGATGATCTTCATGACTCAATCAGAGGGTTACTGACAATAGACTTCATTTCAGGAAAATTGAAACAAGAAAAAACTTTTGTTCCCCACATGAATTCTCAATCCGTAATATAGGTGACTGGTCCACTAATTCCACTCACCTAAAGGGGCATCATATATCTGTAGTTTATCCACCTCAGTTTTCTTTGCAGCAGTTATGAGCACAATTGAATCAAAATTACAAACCAGAAGAAACAATTTAGAATCACTTACTCTTCAGATGCTGAAAGAGATGATCATTAATGTAACGTGATGTCTCTGGGCCCCCATGCCCGTCATATACACCAACAAAGGTACCATAAGGGCCAGAGTCATGTAAGCTCAAACTGCCTGACTCAATTTGGCTCTGATCCTCAAGCAAATTGTTGGCCTGCACTACTGCCATAGAGAATTCACCATTTACGTGCTGCCCCTGGTCTTTATACCATAACAGCCCATCTTGACGACCATTGATATCTGAACTTGTGTGGACGTATCGATCAGACCTTGGCCGAAAGCAGGCCCTCAAAAAGTTCATCAACCCAGATAACATCCCTCATCTCATCCAAACAACCTCCCAAGCATCCACATTTAGTAAATAGCCAAAATATACAAGACCCATAAACTGCAGTATGGAGACGTATCTACCTCTATGTTACAACAAAGCAAGCATGCACTGCAAGAAAGCAGCAATGGAACATATAAGAAATGGCAACTGTGACACGAAACTCCCAAGTACAGATTCAATCCTGAATAATACGAGCGTACACTGAAAAGAGTATAAGGACTAGAATTAATGATTTGCAAAGTTGCTCCAAACAACTTTTGAACGGAAAATCTCGGTTTTCAACTTTACCTATAGACTTCTCGAGAAAGATAAGCTATGCAATCAACCGTACGAGGAAAAACTAAACACAAATTCTAAGTTGAAGAGGAACTTCACAGATCAACGAAGTGATGCAAGAGTTTTCAACACAAATTATAACAAGACCGAAAGAACATGAAACTTTATACAATCACAACCCCATCTCATTTTAACCTATAAACAGGAAAACTATAAACCTACCAGCCGTTCATGAAAAATCAACAGAACCGTAAAAGGAGAGACCATTGGAAATAGAAAGGTCAAAGCCATCGTTTTCACACATCTCCGTTAGGAAACCCAGAAGGTCCAAAGCTTTTGAAACAATAAGCCGACAGTCTTATCCATAAACCGGCTAATAGGCATTCAATCACCATAATTCAACCAATTTGACAATACAAAGGGAACCCTTGTACATGCTCACCTAGAAATCGCACTGGTAATTGAAAGTTTCAAACTTTTTAGTTCATGTGCGTTGCAAAGCGTTAGATCTGTTGATCCATCAAAAATCAAGACACACTAAAGAATCAACTTTTGTTGTCTCTCGCAAGAAGCTTTTTCTTTTTCTTTTTTTTTCTGGGGTGATGAGATGTAGAAAAACACAAAAGAGAAGTGAGATGGAAGTGGTGTTTTTAAAGGAGGAGTGGTCTCGTACTCTCGTTGATAGATTGGCCCAACTTGTAGATCTCTCTCTCTCTCTTTTCTTAGCAGACAAGCCCCATAAAAGACCAACCAATGGAGCGCTTCAAGCCAGCAAAGCAAAGGTCCAGTTTTGGGCTCCATCCCACTATGGTTATAGAGAGAGAAAGTGCGAGAGCGTCGATGAAAGTTAAATATGGACACTGATACTTCTTACGACAATTCCATAGGAGTTCCATGAAATGGGGTTCATGTGAATCCACGTGTACTGTGACATTAGACAAACATACAAGATACAACTATTCCTTTTGTCCTATTAGCTTAAATAAGAGTTTACTGGCATTGGCCCATTGTGTCTGCACACTTGTCGGGCTAAGGAGTTGGTAGCACCAAATGGCCGTGCCTCTTGTATTTGACTGTCATTTCAGGTTACTCCGAAGACGGAGTTATGTCATTCTGTTTATAGTTTGTCACGCCCTCAAAAGATCAAAGGGCTATATATCCAAGTATTTACCACCTATTCTCTCTCAGTTTAACTACTAATCTTCAATGTCTTCGAAACCTTAACCAAGTTTTGTTAATATTCATTAATTCTTTAAAGATTATCGTGAAGGCTCGATGTATTTACACACATATAAAGTTTGTTCCTTTTTCAATAGTTAAGGCTATTTTTCTAGTTCAAACTAACATTTTCCTATCCTTCTCCCATATTTTGCGAGTAACATGTGAATGAATGAACCTGAGAGATGGAATTATCAGTCGGTGAATAAGAATGCGCGGACAGAATGTCAAAATAGCTTCGAAGGTCGGAAACATTAAGGCTATGTTTAGTTTGAGGATTAATAATGGGATGGAATGAAACGTAATACATTTCCATCGTTTCCATCGTTTGTTTGAAGGTTTCATAATGGAATAGAATAGATTGGGATGGAAGCGGCGGGTTTCATGTTATATTACATTTCATCTTAAACAGTGAAAATAAGAAACTTCCGATTCGGAAAGTTTAAGATGGAACGTAAACTAATAAATACATACTACCTAATATACCCTCAATAATTCTTCTTAATATCAACTCTGA
>JANSVA010000218.1:47158999-47183899 GCA_025504915.1 Erythroxylum reticulatum | reverse complement strand
TAAATAATTAATACTAATATTTTTATATAATTAATAATAAAATAATAAACCTCCTGCAACAATCATTTTAATATAAAAGATATAAAGATCATTTATTATACATTCCATTTCATTCCTTCCATCTTCTAAATAATATTTCACTACAGAACCCTTCCATCTTTTTCAAATAATTTTTTATATATTATATTTTATTTCATTATAAGTTATCTTGTTACTTCTATTCTATTATATTCCATTTTATTAATTAACATCCAATTTATTCGGCGATTAAGCTCATAACACAGATAATGAAAAAGAGAGAGAGACATCTTGTTTTCTTTTCTTTTCTCGGAACTTGATATTTTTGTTAGACAGTGGACACCCTCCAGCCTCAGCCTCAGCCTCAGGGGTTGGAGCACCTATTACATTTAGGGAGTTTTAACAGAGAGAATCTAATCCTAGTAAGCGCTTTTACTTTTCTTGTTTTCTTTTCTTTTCTCGGAACTTGATATTTTTGTTAGACAGTGGACACCCTCCAGCCTCAGCCTCAGCCTCAGGGGTTGGAGCACCTATTACATTTAGGGAGTTTTAACAGAGAGAATCTAATCCTAGTAAGCGCTTTTACTTTTCTTTATTTTAAGCTTCAATGACGTCTGCAGCACAGTTCACCTGCAAATTTTACCATCGTAAGTCAATGGTATTGTTTAAAAACAAGGGCTGTCTATGTACATGCACTATCCTGCAAGAATGCTTCTTTTCTTCTTTTGTTAGATAGATAAATAGTTCGAGCCATTTCTGTTCAACCTTTTCCAATTGCCATTTTTTATTTAGATTCAACTCAAAATAAAACTTATTTATGATTTATTATACCTCTATTTTCTTATATTTATTTTTATTTTATATTTTTTATATTTAGTTGTTAATATTAGTGCAGTTAAATATTAAAAATTATAGATAAATTATTTAATAAATTAACTAAGTAAATTATTTACTTTAACATTTATATAATTATTTATTAATTAATTTTATTACGGTAAATAAGTAAATATTTTTAAATTTTAATTAATAAATTAATATTTAATATAATCTTATTATTTAGAGTTAAAATTTTATTTATAAATTGTTATTTTTAATTTTGAAATTTGCCTATTTGAGCCAAATATATGAATAATGTACGAAACGATCGGTCCAACCAATATCGATCATAATTAACAAAAGTAAATACTGAAGAAGAAAGTTTTGTACCAATTTTTGATACTAATGGATACTACCACTTTTAGTTGGTACTTGTTGGTAACTAAAATATTAACCAAAATTATAAAATTTTAAAAAATTAGAATTCAATTGCAAGATACAAATTATAATATATTAAATAATTTTTAAGTTAGACTTATATAATCACTATAAATAAGTAAATATATTAGTTTAACGTAATTTAAAATTATTTAATGACTATTTTTTAAATATATATACTTCATATTGAAAATATGTATACTTTTTAATGCATACATATGAAACAATTGTTCTAATAAATTTTCAAATATATAAAGGTAACATTTGAAATTAAATTTATTTATTATAAATGCATATTTTTTTTACTTTGTGTCATTCTTAATTATTATATCTATATGAGATTTAAATGATCTTTTTTCTCATCTTAATAATGATAAATATATGAAAATTGTATTAATAAAAATAAAAAAATTATTATGTCAAGTTTAGATTATTATGATTTATTGAGATGAGATTGAAGTAAAGTAAAAAAAAAATATCTAACATAATTTATTGAAGGATTGTCTTACAATTTTATAAAATTTAAATATTAATTTTAAAAATTACCTAAAATATTATTTGATATTGATTGGTACTAGTATCGTATTGTACCGGAACTTATGAATAGCAAATAAGACTCGGTTCCACCCAGCCTAACCTAAAGTTTTGACCAAGCTTTGGACTAGACTTGAGATATTTTTTAACGTTTTGAACTTTGGATCGGGCTGGGCAACTTCGAAAAATAATATTGTTTTTCGAAGTTTAAATTATAAAATATGGCTGAGTTTGAGTTAGAATTTTCAGGCAGGGTTAAGGCTTGAGTAGACCTGACCTACTATCTCTATCATAGTCAAACCTAGTATGATATTTATAACATTGATTAAGAGATATCTTAAATTTAAATATATTTATTAAATTATTTTATTTTAAATTTTATATTAATTATAAAGTAAAATAAATAACTAAACTTAATTTATCATACTTTTTATTAGTAATTAATATTGAATAAATCAATAGCACATATTTAGAATTATGCAAAAAAAAAGGCAAGATCAATTTTTGTAAATTTTCATAAATTATGAAAATAAAAAGAAACTAAAAAGACTCAAATGAACAAATTTTTATATAAATTGAAAATGAAAACAAAAAATGAAAGATAAAATGAAATCAAACAAGTCCTTATTAATGTCAAAATAATTATATTTTCTTATTGATCATAACTAAATATTAAATAAAAAGTAGAGATAAATTAAATTTTGAATTAATCAAGTAAATAATTTTATTTTAATATCTTATAAAATAAAAATTAATAAAAATTTTATTATGTTATAAAAATAAAATAATCAAATAAGTAATAATTTATTTATAAATTTAAATTTTATTTTTTTTATATATTTGGATTACTAAAAATATTTTTAAAATTTACATATTATAAGATATTTTAATTTTAAATATATTTAATAAATAATTATCATCCTTGAAAAATAATTTTATTTTAAAAATTAGTTCTTAAAATAATTATTGAAAATTAAAACTAAATAATAAAATTATATCAGTTATATTTATTATTGATAGCAAATAATTAATAATATATTTAATTAATGGTAAATTAAATTATCATAAAACAAAAAAAGAAAATAGTTTCTATAATTTTTATAAATTATAAAACTTGAAAGAAACTAAAATAGAAAACATAAATAAAAATTGAAACAAACTTATTTTTTACTAAACTTGAAAAAAAAAAAGGCTAATGAAAGCAACAAGCCCTTATTAATCTCTTACACTAATTCCTTAAATTTTATGATCCCAAATATTGAAGATTATTATATTGTTCATAAAAAAAATAGCAATTCCTTGTAATATGATACCAATCATCACACGGCTCAGATAGCTGCAAGAGGAAACATGGTTTCTCAGGTTCAAAAATACTAATTATGTAAAAAAGTTTATGCAAAATACAGCTCTTGCTTTAATAACTTCTCTGAATAAAGTGGTTTATTTGCATGATGTGCTTGGAGGAAGGAAATGCATCCAAGCAAAACCTTATCCGCACTGCACCCAAAAAGAGACCTCTTTTCTTTGAAGTTGTTTGCAAATTAGGTATTCGTACAAATCATAAAGTTTGACACAATTTGGAAAGCAGTGCAGTAAGTGGTGCTATAACCATAGAAATTGTGTTACGTTCTTAACAAATTTGTTTGGTTTCATATACCATGATCTAGGAGATTCCTGGAAAAAAGATATCTTGGACTGTTTTGTAATTCAACTTGGCCACTAATGCATGATGTCACAAGCCACAGCCAGAGGGTAGAACCAAACAAAGAGTTTCTGAGTTCAACACATTATTTTTGTTCAGTTGCTAATCGATATAAAAAGGAAAAAAGGAAAAGAAAGAAGAAAAAGCACAGAAGAATCAGACAGAATGGCTCCAGTCCAATAATGCTAATGATGTGTCCGGTTATGGTGGTTTACTAACGTGCGCATTTGGCAAATACGCCAAGTCAATAATAGTTTTCAGGTAATTTGATAAGATGGCGTGATCCACCAACTGTATAATGTTTGGTACTCAAATAGTTGAACTGTTAGGTCTTTGTCAAGAAGGCGACTTTCTACTTCGCTTTTAATGTGGTGCAACAGTGGATATGGTGTTGAAATGAGCTACCACACAGTACGTCTATTTATTCTAACATCACCATTTCAGTTCAGCTCATTCTCTGGTTCCGAAATCAATCCCTTGTCAACGTTCCTTCCCTTGTAGATTCTTTCAGTGCAAAATGTCAAGTTACGGGCTCGTTTTGAGCTCTACTGAATAAGCTTTGGCAATGGCTGCTAATCGCAATCCATTGTAACATAAAGAAGGACCGTGCTTGGCTGCCGAAAATGAGTGACTGGAACACCCAACTCACTTCAAAATGCTTTTGCTTTGACAGGATTTTACACTGATATGCAATGAAGCTTTAGACATGCCAAAGCAGATTTAGTTGGAATTATAAACTATAAACTGTACCACTATCTAGATTTGTTTCAGGCAGTTTCTGGTTGAGCTTCAGTTCATGTGAAAGTGCTAGCAAATCAATGTTTGCTTCAGTTAGATGGTAAATGTATACATACCATGCCAGATGAAAATGGTTTGAATATGCAACAGTTGGTTAAGTTTGAAAGCAACTTGTTCACTCCACTTGATTTGATTGGTACTTTTGCCAGGGTAAGGCCATATTAGTCGTCGATCAGGTTTTATAACCTTGCTCCACAGCTCAAGTAAAGTTGAGATACCTTAGCTATGTCACTATCAGATTCATGTTTAACCCTATATGGTCTGTCAATAATCAGTTCTCAAGTCTGCTATGGATAGGAAAGGGGCTGAAATTTTCTTGTATTATATTGGAAGAGGCATCTTTTACTCTTGGTAAGGACTATAGTTTGCATGTGTTTAGTGGCTGAAAATGTGGACCACATTGTAGGATAGTCAAACACGTGTTTGGCATAGACCTTCTAGCCAAATTTGCATCACAACTCAAGCTTCTCTTTGTTTCGAATTTTTTACTTAATATCTCCATCTTTCCCATTCCTGATGAAGTTCTCAGTTGAAAACGCTGACAAGCTTCTGGACATGTGCTTACTAAAAGAACAAAAAAAGAACATTGGTAAACCCTTTTAATTTTGGTGTTCAGTGACGAGTTAAAGAAATTTTGTATTTATTAAGCAAGCATACGCGTAAAACTAGTTGACTATGTGGTAGTTATGGGAGGATGATCTAAGGGAAAGCTAGAAGATATAAATGTCCATCCTCTCTTTGCCTACAATTTGTTTTTATTTGGTATCATTTCTCGCTTGTTCAATACCAATACCTAACTAAGAAGAGTCATCGCAGCTAGTTTTCACTTTTCAAGAGGTAGAGATTGGCCTTCCCGCATCCATATTTTGTCAGCCTCTCATGAGTATATTACGCATGGATGCTTATGCATATCATAATACAATAATGTAAAGTGTTTCAAAAATAACTAAAAACACCTTTAGTTTGCGGTGGTTTGGAAGTCACACATCAAGCAATGGAAGCCACAAAAGTGATCCATAGGAAAGAGTCTCCATAATTGAAGAACATAAAAATTATGGTTGAAGAAATAGGATCAAGTAGATCATGTCCTCTTCGCCTTATCTCAACCACTAGAGATCGACAATTCGGATCATGCCCCAAATCTATCAGAGTCGATGTCCAAAATGAGATCAATGTACTTAGTCTAAGTTGTGACATTTACTTAAGATGGCCCATATACCAGTTAGAAAATTAATGAACTAGTCCGGTTTTTGTTTAATGAAATGTTTGGCCATTCATTGAAGAAAGGTCAAAGAATTAGCAATTTAGGCTCGTCCTTGGTTTAACACAGTTTAGTTATGACCTCCCTTGGAGCTTTTCGTTTGCCCCCTTTTGTTTATAGGTCCATCCATCAAAGTAGAAGATACTTGAGATTATAATAGCCAAATGGGGAGTTTGGCTCTAGGGATTTAGCTTTGACTAGCCTGGAAGGTGTATATGAGTCCTAACTCCTGTTAAAAAGTAAGGTGTGAACCTTTTTCCTTCCTTACGAAAGCCAAAATTTCCAAGCTTCACTGTCGTGGGATGCCACATGAGGAAGTACACAAAACTATATGCATGATCAAGCAAGCGGTCAAATTAGCCTATTCTTTGCATTTGTGAACCTCATCACCTTGGAAAAAGACATGCGTATGTAAATGTTGAGAATCCCTATAGTTGCCCCAATTTGAAATCAGTGTTTCTCTATTCATGATAAACATACAAGACATATCTTGGTATTGTTCAATAGCTTTTGTTTACGGGAGACATTGATTGGTCGATGACTAGAAAATTTTATCTTAAATTTTCCCTGTTTGAATTGTTGGAGGTGAAGCCAAAATGTAACTAAATACCACTAGTTATGTAAATCAATTCTAGGAGTTTGAAAACTGGACTTTAACTTTCAAAGACTTCGTTTTAAGGACGATAACAATCTTCCAGGACTAAAAAGCTTATTGGTTAGAAATTTGTGGACACCTGAACTCCGCAATTTGTTATAAAACAGGAAAAGTCTTAGTTCTGTTGAACTCCTCCGATTCAAATGCACCTTCCAGGTCAGGTTGATGATGGCATCGTTGATAAAGAAGGTCCATAACTTACACAGATTACTTAATAACTAAGAGAATTGAGGATTCATCCATTTTACAAGCTTGATACTATAATGGAAGCTGTACGGATTCATCCATCTTATTGTAAAATTAGTCAAGCCCAAATGATGGATATTATCTACTTTTAAAAATGAAATAAAAAAAAGTCAAAATTAAGAATATTACAAAACAATCCAGACCCATTTTATCATTTGTTTTCATTTGTCATTTCCCACTTCATGTTATCTTAACAGGTCAAAATCGTGAGAGATTGGTAATTGCTAGATGAGGAGTCATCTCCCAACAAGAGATGTTTAATCAAGGAATCCTCAAAAGGTCTCCAATATGTGGGCATCATCTTGGACAAGATCTTTCATCTTCAACTAACGTCATAATTCAAGAGAATGGACCACCTTTTTAGGTTTAGGTCTTAAAAGATTAGGATCACGTCACATCAGAACCAACAAAGTAAAACTCTTACTAGGATTATTAAACCCCTCAAATCTATACATACCCATGTGAATTCCCATCCAAAAGTTGATTCAATTTCAATTCCAATACTCATATCCTACACCAACATTTCTTCAACCATTAGCCAATAGAAATAATGGTAATTGATAAATTTTTGAATTTTTTTGAAACTCGCGTATTATTGAACTTTCTCATGCTCCAAGCCTTAGTAAAATTTTTACTAAATAATATTGCTATTGTTGATGGCAAATTTTTGGACTTGGTTTTGATTGTTATACCACCAAATTAAGATAATTAATTATTGAACACAAGCTTCAAATTTCTTTATAATGAATCGAATTTAATTTTTTAAAAAAACCCTTAATGAGGCTTAGATCTCCTTTTCTTTTTTATAAGCTTTCAAACTCTGCTTTCGTGCTAAAAGTGGGAGAGTTAAATCAACAAATCAAAGAAGCGAAATAAAAAAAAAAAGGAACAAAATACAACGGGCTCTCTCTTTTAGGCTTGAGTTACATGAGAACCATTTGGACTTGAAAAATGGCCTTGACAATGCATTTCTTATGCTACGCAGAGGTCTTAAAGTCCAACTAACATACAAGGCTTTGGCCCATAGTTGACTCATCACTATCAATCGACCGTGCGATCTTTGTCTCCACATAATCCAACGGCTACGATGTGAACTTTGGCATGGAAGTACATTAGCTTTGAGAACTCGAGTCCTAGCACTCCTCAATTCACTTTTGTTGCGTCTGAAACTCTAAATCTCTCGCTAAGATGCGAGCTTTTTGATTCTACTTTCTGTAAGCTATGGCCTTTTTTGGTAGAATCAATCAAACTAAGCTTAACATATTGTCTAACCAGTTCAAGAGATGTTACTCTCTAATCCCTTGTGCTTCTTCTTCGTTTGTATACACCACTAGAGCCTCCAGATCGCTAGTGTCCGAGCCTTTTTGGGCTGTTCATGATAGGCACTGCAATTTTCACCTCAACGTCCGGTTTTTTGCTGCTCCCGCTCAGGTACAATTGGCTTCTTCTCTTCCTTTGTTGGAAAACATTGCTGTTCGCTGTCTTTGTGAGAATTATGAAAAAAGCTTTTGTGAGGAGCCACTGAACAATCACTTATAGGATACTTGATCTAATGTGAGTTTTAGCTGTTTCCTTTAGTGCTGGTTATTGGGTAGAGGTTGATTGGTTAATGAAATTCGAGTACTTTATTTGGCGAAGTTCTTAAGCGACACTTGGTGAATATGACGTTTCTTGAAATTCCAGTTCAAGTCAAATAAGGAAGATAAGAGCACAAATGGGCCACGCTTAAATGATGAAATCACTGGTCAGACTGTTAGGCTTGTTTATGACGAAGGTATGTACTTCGCTCTTGGATGAAAATGGTTATGGATATCTTTAATGTGCCTATGAAATGTTTGATGTATTATAGAATCCAGTAATAGGTACATTTTGGCAATAGTACAACATAGGAGGTTTTGAATGCAACCAATGCAAAACCTTAATGCACCTGTGTATACTTAATTTCATTCTTCTTTCCTCTCAAGATATTGAAGTGGACATTATTGGTTGATGGAATTAGCAAAAGTTTTAGATTTCAGGGCTTTGCCTCCACAAGCAGTGATTGAGGCAATGAATACTGTTGATAGCTAGTTTTAGTCCTCATTCTACGTAATTGCTAGTAACCTTCCTTCTGGTCAATCTTTTTTAGTTGCCTGTCTGCATACTGAGGATGAGTTGCTGGTTCTTTTTCTTTCCATGATCATGAAAGTGGATTGAAATTGTGGGATTTGGTCCCAGCAAGGGTAAAAAGTGAGTCATGGAAGTGAAACTGAATTGACAAATTAATTTCTTATTTTCTAAAGCTGTGATTATAAAAGCATCGAATTAACTCATCAATTTTATGATGAGTTAATTACTGTATTCATACAAGGAGCTAGTAGTGTCTTCCATCACTAATTTTGGATGATTTTGGAGTCAGTTAAAATTTACAGTGATGAATCTGTGCAGGACATGTTATTGTCTCTCTTCATGAAGCACTACAACAAGCAAGGAAACTGAATCTTGATTTAGTGGAGGTAAGCTCTTAAAATTATGTCTTTGGTGCTGGATTTTCGTTTCCTGGTTAATTCATCAACATGCTATATGTTGCCTTGTTATGTTTTAGCTGCTTAATCTCATATTTTTGACTGCTTTTATTTATCTAGTTTCCCATGTAATTCAGTATTGTTTGAGGCTTGTGTTCCTTTGTTGCAGGTTCAGAGAAATGCTAATCCACCTGTCTGTAAAATCATGGACTTTCACAAAGAGAAGTATGCTCAAGAGTTGAAGGCAAAGGAACATGCTAAAAGTAAGGTATGAGAATATCAAACTATTTCTTTGTATTCAATACTTCTGTGGTAAGGTTATGGAGAATGCTGCTAGGCATTAGAAATGGCACTGTTATGATGGCATAATTTCCCAATTTCAGAAATCATTCAAAAGGGTCAAAGGTGATCTTACAAAATAATATTCATGGTGGAAAACATGCTCTTAGAAGTATCTGCAGAGCATGTACAAACTTGATCCTTCTCGCTGAGTTTAATGAATGTAAAGCATTGCATTTAGTAATAAGTTTAAGATTTCTAAATTTTCCCTTCCTATTTTAAATTGTGGGCATCTTGCCACCCATTATTTTCCTTTTTTACATTGCTGTGAATGATATTTGAGCAGCTGCTGCTATCATTAAGAATTTTATATTAATCTATATACTGTTTATGCAGTCGGAGTTGCAATTGCGAAAGGGAGATTGCAAAGAAGTTCGATTTACAGGGAAAATTGTATGTTCTTCCCAAATTATTTTCAAATACAATCTCCATCATTACAGCTCAAGTCATCCCGAATTTTGATTAATTAATCAAAAGCTTTAAGGCAGCAATGGGATATGTCTTATGGTAAAGTTGGAAGTAATCTCAACGGTTGGGTCTTAAAAAATAAAAATCATATGAACAATTTGCTTAATTTTCTGGTGGGGACTTATACCTATTAATAGTGAGGGATTACCTATTAATGATGGGGGACTATATGCAAATTCATGTCACATAGTTTTATAGATGCCTTGTTAACAGATCATCTGTTGGATTTGTGACAAACCTGGCTTTTATTAGTGTCCATGTGAATGCATCTCTGTAAGTCTGTTGCACCTGAAACTTCGTGGGCTTACTTAAGGGGAAAATTGAATGTGGCTGCTGCCTGGGCATATCATGCATTCACTGACCAACTAACCTGCTGTAGGACAATATTCTAATAGTATCTTCTCCTTCTTTAGATTGTATTCAGTAGTACTTATTGTATTCATAATGGATTCAGCAGCCTCAATGATACACCACTCTTCGTTAGAGAAATGTTGAATTCAATATTTTCGGTTCTCCTTTATTCTCATATCTATCCTGTTACAGACAAATCCTGTATCACTGAAATTATTTTATGTTTACTTATTGTTGTCTGAACAATGAATTGAGCTATTACATGGAATTGCACACTGCTATTTGACAGAGATGGAAAAGAGGTGGGTTGACATTAAAGCTTCTTAATGTTTTGCTTTCAGGAACAAAAGGACTTAAAAATGAAAGCAGATACAGTTAAGAGATTGATGGAGCGTGGTTATCGTGTGAAGGTACTTTTCTTTTCTTCCCAATTAGTTCCAAAATGATTACCATATACCATTGTTTTATAGGCATTTGGGTAGAGGAGCCATTGGTTGGTGTGATGGAAGAGTCTTGGGCTTTTAGCTTAATTGTGCAGGCTGATTCTGGCAGCTACTTCATGCAGAGATTTTAGGTGTGGGAGTATCATAAATTCCCAAGTTCTGCTGTTTGGAACCCCTACTTCTGGGACTTGTACTTGAGAGTGGTGTTTTTGAATTACTTGATTACTTTATAATTATGCAGCAAAGTTCAATTATGTAGACACAGGACTTAAAGGACAAAATGAATAGGAATAATACCCCCTTCTCCATCATTCCATTTTGGTGCTGTTTAATATTTATTGGTACCTCGTAATGCTTAGATATGAATTTTCTTAGAGTTGCATGATATACTTGTTTGCCTTCTCCCTTCATATCATTTCAGAACCACTCTTTGGTATCAGGAGATAGAGAGGCTCGTAAAATTTTACTATGTGCACTATTGTTAGTAATGTTCATTCTTCGTAATCATGAAGTACGTTTACTGAACAAGTATACATAGACATAGAGGTTGAATATTTCAATTGAGCTTTTAAGGGCTGCAAACCCACCTGGCGGTGACTGTAATCCAAAATTAAGCTTTTACGGCCTTCTTGGCTGGGGAGCTATATTACTGTCTATGAGTTGCTTTTTTGGTTAACTCAATTACCATCAATCAAACATATCACATTTGTGGAGATGCAGCTTCCATTTTCCGCCACCAGTCTTGGTCATTGCCAGGAGAAATTTCCTTGAACCCTTATACCTTCTCTTAATTGGCAACAGATATCCATTAAATCAATTCTTCTTTCATCCAATCATGGACGTGTGCAGGGATAATAATCTGAAAGAAGTCCTCAACTTCACAGATATGAAGATATTTTTGTGCTGTTTTGTCAAACATGCAGTGACATACCTTCTGCTCCATACTTTGCTGGGACTCCTTAGATGACATCTGATATTGATTTGTTTTGTTTGTTTGTGTTTGTGATCCTTTTTTGTTTTTTGGTGTGGTAACTGTACCGATAATTTGAAGCAGTGCATGGCCATGCCTTCTTCAAAGCACAAAGTTGATGATTCTGAGGATTTGGGAGCATTGCTATCTCGTCTCACTCCTTTGGTAATGCCATAATTACATAATCTCACTCTGTATATATGTGTGTTTGTGTATGAACTTTTGTCCACCAACTTTTGGCAGATTGAAGATGCATCTGTTGTAGAAAGTGGTCCAAGGGTGGAGAAAAGACAGGCATATGTTGTTGTTCGACATGTCAAGTTTGGACAATCAAAGAAAGGTAATTCCAAGAAATTGAAAGATGTTCAGAACCTTGCATCTTTGCCCGAGTCTGAGGAGGAAACTTCAGAGAGTATTGAAGATGACCGGGTCAGCTGGTCTGTTGCTGATTCAACAGATAATTTTGGTAAAGCATTTGATTTAAAGAGCGCAGACACCCTTCCGTCCTCCCCCCCTGAGACCATTGAAACCAAAAATAGGTATAAAAGAAGTGCACCAAGGAATGATTTCCAACAATCACCGACGAATAGGAGAGAATTATCCAGGTACGAATCACAGTTTACAAATGAGCCAAGGCAACCACAGTCCAGGTTTGAATCTCAGTTCCCAAATCAAGTAAGGCAGCCATTGTCCGATACACATTTTACTCCTTCAAACGGATCACGAAAAGATGTCACTGATTCATCTGCCCCCAGAAGTATAAAGCATCCAATTCAAATGCCAAAGCAAGAATCAGTTGATTCTGATATGTCAAGTAATTCTTTACGTGACTCCGGACGAGTTAGTTCTTTAACATTGAATGCTCCTGCGAAAAAGGGCATGGAAGAAAATCGCTATGGAAGGTTTAGTCCTTCAACATCCATTACTTCTGGTCCTGGGAAACAAGACAGGGAAGAAAACCGATATGGTTCATCCCGAAATCCAAATGCAGGAGGGTTCAGAATAAGCCCCAGCTTTCCAGGTTCAGAATCTAGCAGCAGCCATCAGCCTGGTATTAATAGGGGTGGACAAGGCAGATGGGGGGCAAGGCCGAGATAGTCCAAAATATGACTGAAGGCAGAGCATCTGAGTCAAACTAGGACAATTTTTGTGGCTGTGAGATTAGTTCATTCTTTCTCCTTTTAATTAGCACCTCTTTGAAGGGTTGCAGAAAATTTTCAATGTATTTTCAGAACTCTAAGCGACCCATAACTTTATTGGAATGATGTAGCAATAGAAAAGGAGGCAATTGGAAAACATTAAGCTACCCATTCATTGCAATACAAATAACATTCTCCAACTATAACTTCACATTTTAGTTTGATTCAGGATGCATTTGAAATCCAGTTACGAAATTGTTAAGTAACACCCTCAGTTCTATCGATTTAGACATAATGATGCAATTGTTTAATCTTGAGGATACAAGTGTTAGACATAATGATACAATTGTTTAATCTTGAAGCTACAGCTGCTCAATCATTGTGATGCAACCACATAATTACATTGTAGCAATTGCCCAGTCATGTTAATGCAGCCACACGCTCGCCGTATATAACTGTGTAAGCCTGGGTGATGTAAATATGATAAAATTGCTCAAGAGAGACTGAAGATACATTACTAAAGATGACAAATTGGACCGGCTCTTGC
This sequence comes from Erythroxylum reticulatum, assembly GCA_025504915.1. Classification (NCBI taxonomy): domain Eukaryota; kingdom Viridiplantae; phylum Streptophyta; class Magnoliopsida; order Malpighiales; family Erythroxylaceae; genus Erythroxylum; species Erythroxylum reticulatum. The sequence goes on along the minus strand of JANSVA010000218.1, from coordinate 47,170,670 downwards.
AAGAAAGAGTGAAGATATATCCCTAGGATGGTAAATTAGTTCGGATCCGGCTGGTCCAAGCGGTCTAGGCCTTATTTGAAATTAAAGAGTTTAATTTGAGTTGATTAGATTTCAGGTCAATTTCATATTAACAAAATTTTAAATTTCAACGTCCGGTTTGATTCTAGACTTCAAATAGCCTGATTATATAAATATTAGAAGTGCCCTTACTCTCTTCTCTTTGCTCTAGCACTGTGATAGTTCTCTTCTAACTCTTTTGCTTCACTTTTTTTTCCCCCTTATTCCTGTTGATATCTCTCATTCTTTTACTTGGTGACATGAAACTATAAAATCTATTTCTTCTGCTTTCGATATGTTCTTTCCCAACTTTCTTTTCTACATTTGTGATCTATTTAAAATTTTGTGAAAATTTTTCGTTCTTGTATCTTTGCAATTTGTTTCTAATCCATTATTCTTGTATTTTACGAAGTTGCTACATTTTATGGAGTTGTTTTCGTATTTGGTTAAGATTTTTGGTTAAGAACGAACGAATGCTACTATTTGCCCTCAATCGATGGTACGAAGGAAGAAAAGAGGGACCAACAAGAGGACGATGGTGAATCGGTGGATGTTTGGTTTGATGGTTGAAGGTTTCGTGTTCGACTCATATTAAGTGGTCGAGGAACTTTTTTAACCCGACCTAACCTATTGTCACTCTTATATATTACCTGTTTTACACTTTTCTTTAAAATTGTAGGTCTTGTATTAAGTTGTCAATGGCATTTTTGATAAATTAATTTAATGTTACCAACTCCAACTTAATTGTCCAAACATATTTTAAGAAGCCTTTTATAAAAAATTCCCAATTCAACAACTTTTATAGGAGAAATGCATTAAAATTCAAAAAGTAGGCTATATTTATAAATAAGTAAAAGATATAAACCCTCCTTATAGTATAAGAAACTTTTGGAAAACCCTATAACCTTAAAAATTCACAAAATAGCTCATTCTTTAGACTTTGGTTAAAAAAATAATGAAGAAATATACAAGACATCAACGTTACACTTGTACCAATGCTGCTTACATGATGATTTAATCTAGCTCTTAAACTTGAACTGAACTAATTAAGTTTGAATTAAACTAATATTTTATTAAAAATGATATTAAATTATTAAATTAAGTCAAGTTTATTTAGTTCAGGTAAAGTTTCAGAGATGAATTGTATTACCATACTAGTTACATTTGATTAATATACGTCTAACACTTATATCACATGTGTTTCATCGTTATTCTTTAATCAAAGGTTAAGTGAAGTGATTTTTTTTTGTAGAACTAGAAATTAAAAGGATCGTTTTTTGAGAATTTTAAAAATTAAAGGGTTTTCAATATTTTCTTATACTACAAGGGAAGTCTATGTCTTCTATCCTTTATAAATATATATTATTAATAAACATATTATTTAGCAGAGAGGTTCATATAAAACTTCTTTTTATGAAAATTCAAATGAAATAAGATAGATTTTTCTTATAGGAGTTTAAAATATATAGAAATTTTATAAGCACAATTTACATATCCACTTATAGTATTTTCATCAAAATATAAATAAGTTTAAAGTGTATTTTTGTGAACAAAATAGAACATAAAGTTAAGAATTATTAATAAGTACCATCCTCATACCACAAAATAAACTAATATCATCTATCAATAACTTTTCTTTATTTCTTACTTTTCGTATTGACCCTTCCAGATCCCACACAAAAACTATATTAATTTTAAAAGAAAATTAACAAAAATGTTAAAACCCAATCCCCTAATTTCCAGACCTATTTCACATAAATGCAAGTACCACTTGAAACCCTAACAACCATAAACATACTAATTATTTACTAAGTTTCATAAATTCATGCAATGCATGTCAAATTTTGTTAATACTTGTTAGTCTTTAGCGGCATCTAAGAGGAAGAAGAGTGAATTGAGTGCTTACAAAATTCAACACTTTTTAAAACCAATGTGCTTAGTTAAAATAATCAATATAAATGAGTATGAGAAAATTGCTTAGTATAAGTTAATCAAATAATTGAAAAATAATTTAAAGAGGATAGAGATGAGAGATTGCAAACTGATTTATAGTGGTTCAATAGACAATTGATGCCTACATCTACTCCAAAGACTCTTCTTAGAATTCCATTATAATTCTTCTTTCAAGGTACAAAATAATTTTTTGATGATCTTTCTTAATAAAGAAGAACTCATCTTACAATCTACTTTCTCAATACTATATAGATCACCCCAAGTACAATACTTAATACCCCAAAAAACCTTTACAACTCAAAATTATCTCACTTATTTACTTGATAATTCCAAAATGGTTGACTTACACAAATACAACATAATGATACTCAAATAATTGGAAAACTCTCTAAAATATACATGTAAGACAATTAAAACATTTTTGATGCTAAAATCAATAAGAAAATGCCTATTTATAGTGTTTTGGGACCCAAAATAGTCATTGGAGCAAAAAATGTAGCTATTATAATATAGACGAGTATGCATTTACAATATTAGATTTACTAGTTATTAGAACACTAGTTGACTAGTACAAAAATTGGTTAACCAATGTGACACATTGGTTAATCAATACATTAACCAATGTTGCTATAAACTTATAGTATATCAATTTGAACAACTTTAACCTATATTGGTCAACCACTAACCTATATAAGTTGAATAATCACACCAAAAAAAATTATTTTAACACTTTCAAATGTTTAAAACCAATTTGTTTAATCTAAATAGGATTAAAACACTTCTGAAAATGTTCCCTAAGGACAATTTAAATGATTAAGAGACTCTTATAATAAAATCAAAAGCTTCAATGTCTCTTGATGAATGTAAAGATTCATGCAATGGAGTAAGATGAAATGATTATGCATGATGAGTCTTTTGGATTATCAAATTAACAAAGTGACCTTACAAATAATAATATAAAATGTGAAGAGACCTCGATGAGCCTTAATATTCTTTTATTCTTATTTTGATATTTATTTTGCTGTTGTAAACTTTAACTTCTCTTGTTCAAATTCATACACTATCTTCTTATGTTTATGGATTCATTTTGTTCTAATATTTATTTTCATTAAAATAGTAAACACATTTGTGGTTATTATATTTTGTTATCATCAAAACATCAATTAGAACCTCCATTATTCAATAATACCCATCACATTTTATTTATTTCGAAGGAGAGTTAACTTCCAATTTAGTAAGATTCTTGAATGATTAATTTTTTTCCTTAACTTAGTTGTAGATCTACATTATGCATATGCCAATATGATGTTGATCAATTTTTTGTCTTATAGATATTATGTTTCATTTGAACAATTTGAATACTCACAATTTATTTATATATTTTTATAAACAAATAATTTATATATTTGTAAAAATATAAATCTATAAATAATATGTTAATATTAATAACTATTAAGCATTAGTATTGAGTCAAATAGATTAATTATTTTAACTTTAGCATATTCATAATTTTCGAAAAGAAAAGCTTTAGCATATCCATATGATAAAAAAATTATCTAACATTGATACTAAGTTTGATAGACCAATAAAATATGAAAAATTAATCACTAATATCATTGATTTTAAAATGTCAATATAAGCATTAAAAGTTAATATTGAGCATAGCAACTAATATGATAAGGTTAATTAATTAAGAATTATTGATTAATAGTAAAAAGTAAGTCAAAATTGATATATTTTTAAAATAATAAATTTATCATTTTACTTATTACTATTATTAGATAATAAATAAATATTTAATAAATATTATTAATTATTTTTAAAATATTGATTATCTTATTTCTTAATACTTTTACATAATAAAATAAAAACTTGAGGAAAGATTTAATTTAATATGACTTTAAATTGATCAATATATTATTATTCATTGATAAAGTATTATTAAGAATAACAAACATTATATATGTTAAATTTCTTATTTATTAGTATTATTATAATAGATACTTATTTTATTGTTCTATTAAAGTAATAACTATATTATTAACAATTATTTAATATAATCAATTTAATTTTTAATAAAAGAATTACTATTGAATGTTTATATTTTAGTTTATTTTAATATAAATAAACATAAGGATTTCTCACGAAATTTGTAAAGCACAAAAAATTTTGATGAAATTGATGACTTATAAAGGAAGTTGGTGTTTCCCCCCCCCCCCCAAAACGTATGTAATATTAAAAAGTACCATTAGACATTAGTATTAAAGCAATGTTAGGATGAACATTTACCTTTTGCATATCTATTATAATCGTTGGCCCATTTTTACCTCTTGATTCTCTTTTTTCTTAAATTTAAATTTCTATAGTGGAATTAAAACCACTGAGTTGCAACTCATTTGTATAATAATATATTTTGAAGTATTCATTCAAATATTATGTTGAACTCTCCCTGAGCATTTCTATTTCACTTATAAATTCAACAATTACTTACTTTCCTCGATCAATTCTACAATCATTGCTTGACAATTATTTTTGCTTAAGATGTGTGGCTAAACATGTCGGGTAAAATCATGCTAAACTTGTTGGTATTTGTTATAGTTTATACTCTTACAGTCAATCAATTGGATGCAAATTAATGTATGATATTATTTTAATTAATGAAAAGACTTTATTTATTTTTATATGCTAATTTAATTAATATTTTATGTTTTAATACTAAAGGTAAAATATTTGGAATAATTGATTTGTAATTGAAATTATGATGAGATTATAATTATGAGATTCAATTTACATTTATATATTATTCCTAAATGTTCTTAGTTGTAGTTTCATCAAGACAAGATATTGTTGAAATGGTAAAACTAGCATATATTATGCTTCTTTCTTATGAAGAAAGTATATGATCTCATAAATTAAAGAATGGAGATATTTAAACTAATGTGTGGGTGATTATTAGAGGATAAGTCACTGAACTGATGTAGCACCCCATTCTCGCAAGACACGTACCTGACATCCTAATTGAAATTAGAGTTCCTACCCCGTGAGGGTGGCATGCTAGCACACTCAGTCAGTCAAACGCTTGAAACTCAGTACAAAATTTTCAAAATTAACACATGCGTATGCGGAAATCAATAATTGAAATGGCCCATTTTAATCATAAACTTTTTTAATCACAGTAATACAATCATCAGAATTTCAATAGCCACTTGAGCCAATTACAAATACAAAATACTTGTAGTCATAGTTTCATTACATTGCAAAATCATTTACAAACATCTCCAATTTGTAAAGTTATTACAAAACAGAAATGCTCGAATACATAAGTTACAATAATTGCGGAAGGCTTTAATTAATACAAAATAAAGAAAACAAATGCAGACACAAACTGATCTTGAACTCAATCTCTTACTCGCTTGCGGTGTATACTCCTCGAATACATAAGTTACAATAATTGCAGAAGGCTTTAATTGATACAAAATAAAGAAAACAAATGCAGACACAAACTGATCTTGAACTCAATCTCTTACTCGGTTGTGGTGTATACTCCTGTTTGTCTTACGGGATAACTCTTCAGAGCCTAAAAAAGATTGTAATTTTTGGGTGAGTTTTGCGAACTCAATGAGGTAGCCATCATCGATGGTTCACTCTATTCATGCAATACATCAATACACATAACATGTAATTTACATCTTTGCATTTAACATAATTCTTCACATGTCACAGTCTCACTTACAAGTAGTTCGAAAATATTTGGATTATAACTTTCACACTACTGAGCCTAATTGAATGATTTTGGTGTCCTTAGAAACTTATGAGATAGAACGACAAGTTTGCCACTTTAGAGAGGAATTCTCGCGAAATTTTCACAAGTTTGCCACGACGAAACATAGAGTTGGCCGCGGAGAACTTTAACTGAAAGAAATCCTAGCTAAACCTTCAAGTTCACCGCAGCGAAGCAAGGAGTTGGCCGCAGCGAACTTCCACAAACACATACCCAAATTTTCAACTTCAGGTCAGATTTTGAGACTCTTTTAAATGGAATTTGAATTTAACTTCTTCATAACAATTGTATCTATACGTCTCTAATTTAATTTAAATTAAGAATCATCTCAATTAGATAACTAGAGAAAAAGTTATGGTTAAAAGATTGAAGCATACGCAGTGAACGTTTTCTAGCCAATCATCTTCGAAATTTCCAGATTTTAGACCTAACATATCTTGTACAAAGATCATCATTTTCTACTTCATTTACTCCTCATTTTCCACTCTATTTCATCTCAATATCATTCACCAACAAAGCATGATCTACATTTGATCATTCATCCAAAAATAAGACATGTTCATATACTTATTCATCAACTTCCAATTCTCATTAAAACATCCTTTTCACAACCAATCCATCTTAAAAACATATGTAACATAACCCATAGTTTCTTATTCATCATATATAGCATCAATCATCCATAAAACAACTCCTAACCCATTATTTAGCATTTATATGGAGCAAAACATACGGAGCAAAACATCTATATATATATACATGTAGATGTTTTGCTTATATAAATGCTAAATAAAACATATGTAACATAACCCATAGTTTCTTACTCATCATATCCAACATCAATCATCCATAAAACAACTCCTAACCCATTATTTATCATTTATACGGAGCAAAACATCTATATATATGTGAGTGTGTGTGTGTGTTCATTTCTTTACCAAAACTCCTTATCATGATCATTCAACCTCCAAAACATCTCTATAAATCATTACTCATCAAGCATATATATATATAAGCAAGAAATTTACAAACTCTTCATCATCCACGACACATATATACACAAAATACCATTTCATGCCTTAACCTCTAACTATCATCATAAATGCTCCATTTAACATTGCCCATAAAATTAAAACATGTCTTGCTTGATTTAGATACCAAATCTTCAAACTCTTTAAGAAAATCAATAAAATACCTAACTTCAAACACAACCCACTGTCATCACCATCTTGAGGGTTGGAAGGTTAGGGTTTTTGGTGGGAATGAAAGAGAGAGCAAAGTGAAAGAGTAGCAAATGGAAGATGAGTGGTTCAACGTGGGTGGAGATTTAAACTATAAAAATCAAGAAGAAGAAGATAAAAGAAGCTACAAAAATGAAGGAGAGAAGAAGAGAACCAAAGCAAAACATCAATACCCCTTTGTAGAAGCATCGTGAAAGACAATAAGGGGGTCTTTAAATAAATACAAAAATGTTACATGTCCAATTTCTAAAGCATTATGCTAAGTTCTTTCATTTAACTAGTCCCATCAATTTCAATTTCTACTCTAATTGTCCCCCAATTTTCAATGATACTTGTGAATAAATCCTAAAATCACTTATCAAAATTTCCATTGCCATTAGACAATAATTTCGACTACCTTTTGTTAATAGTTTTACTACTTGGCAATTTTTCTCGTCCAAAAATACCCAACAATTTTTAGAATTTTTTCCTAAAACTTCAACAATTCTAAATCAACAAATACACTCTCCAAATCAATTTTCAACACATAAAAACCACAATTGTCAATAGAAATCATATTTAGAAACAACTATACCTATAATGTCTATGAATGCATGTACAATCATTTTGATGTGTGCAAAAATTCAAATTCATGTGTGTATAAGCTAATATTATGCATGAGCATGAAATGCATTTTCTTAATCTCTCTTTGAGCTCACATATACCAAATTTTAGGGTTCTAACCCTTAGTATGAGAACGGGATATTACAACTGACCCGATTATGAGAATTCCGTATGAAATATTACTTATGTGTCTATAGATTATCTCATAATGATAGTTATAGAATCGATCCTCAGACTTGAGATTACCAATGTATCTCATGTGAGAATTACTATATTTTGATGCTACTTATGAATCGTCCTAAGATAATTCAGTCGGTAGTAATTAGATACAATATGAACCACATAAAGATAGTCGAGTAAGTTAATATAGGATTCGGCACTCTAAAGTAATTAGAGAGAATATTCTACTGTTCTTGATTATTAATGATTTATGGAATTCTCTGGTCAGAGTGAATTGACATTTGAAAAGGTATTTTCAAATTTCAATTATAAATCAATTACTAATTAGTCAGATAAGAGTAGACACTGTATCTATACTCTATCCAATTAGACTATTGAAGGACGAAATGATTAAATTATACGTCATAGCCATGCATAGACATGGTAAGTCAATCACTTTGACATTCCTAATATTTGAGTAATCATGACATGTTGCTGACATCAATTATGATTTATGATTATGAATTGTTTAATTGAAAAATTAAAGATAAATTAAAAGAAGTTTTGATTTATCTAATTCTAATTGTGAATTAGAATTGTAATTTATAATCATTGCCAATTTATTAGGAACCTAATGTGTCACACATCAAAGAGTAATTTGTGAAAGAAAAATCAATTTAATTAAATTGAACTTAATTATAAAGTTTGAGAAACTTTAGGGATCAAATATGAGATATTTGATTTTATTAAAATTAAATTAATTATAATTATATTTATATTTAAAGAATTTTAATTTTAATTAAAGACCCTCATGATTTTTCTATTTAAAAAGGAAAGAACATTTTAGAAGCTAGCACTTTGTCTTCTTCCTCTCAAATCAGTCTGTAGAATTACTCTGTGGATACTATCAGAGGCTGGACAACTGAACAACTCTTGATTGGTCAATCGAAAAGGTTTCAAAGATTTTTCAACAGGAAGACGAATAAAGTACAATTTTTGATTTGTTTTGTGCTTTATTCAAGTTTAATCAATTATTAGGATCAGCTCGTAATTCGTAAAATTGATTGTTTTTCCACTGCGTCTATGATTCGATCACGATTGGATTCCCACAGTGGTATCAAAGACCTCTGTTAAATTGCTTAACTTGGATTAGGTGCTTGATTGTTGTTGATTTTGATAAAATTAATGTGTTATGCTTTTGGTTTTATCTTTCTCCAAAGCTATTCTTTTGTTTGTTTATGAAATGTGCTTATGCATGTTCTATAATGCTTCTGATAACTTTATTCGCATTTGTGTATTTGGAAATTGTTTCCTTGCTCTTGTGTTTTGAGTTCTGAAAATATATGCGCTTGCAATTACTGTATATATAGTTCATGCGATAAATGACATTAGATGCCCACATATTCATTCGGATACTTATTTTGAGATTATGGAAATTTTTTCTTTTATTTATCTATGTTGAAGATGTAATCACGACTTAGCTCTTGAAAGCCTTGATTTTTCAATTCTGAAATTCAGGTTTTATATGCATATGTATTGTATTATTGTATATTTTTAACTAGGAAATTAGTGACTCTCTTTGAGTTTTGCGTTTTCTGAACAAGATTGCAATTTTAATTTCTTGTGTGTTTCTGCCCTATTTTACTTCTGGCTTCTGCATGTTTTCCTTTGCGATTGTGTTCAATTTACTGCCTTGCGTGTGAATGAACAAGATGGTCGATCATCATCCATCGGATTGTTGCATCTGGCGACCCAAGGGGTCGCTTGCGACACGACACTTGCTAGACATCGCCTGTAACATCACTAGATGACGTTAGACGATGCTAAGCATCACACGTGATGCCAAACATGGTGGCCAATGGGTGGAGACCTAAGGGGGCGACGTCAACTGTAGAAAGGGTGGTGGAGTGAGATAGTTGATGAAGAAACATGGGAGCAGTGGCTTGAAAATGTGGGTTGCGGTTTAACACACAAATGAGTGGGAACGTCGGATGGAAAATCGTGGGAGGTAATACTTGTAGAAGCAGACAAAAGCTTCTGGAGAAGATGATGGGCGCGTGTAAGTCATGCACCCACCGTCTTTGGAATGTGCACGCGCCAGTCAACCTCCTATTGATCATGGGTGTGTGGCGCCAAACACCCTCCCATCCCTCTTTTATTTGTTTTAAATGTTTTTTAAAAACATTAAATTTTCAATTTAATTAATTTGTACTCCTAATAAAGTTGAAAAGTGTTTTACTAAATTTAGAAAATTATTTTCAAAGGGAATTTTTATTAGGAAAAGTTTTTGGAATTTAGTTTAATTTTTTCAAGAGTTGAATTATTAAATTAAATTTTTTATCAAATCAATAATTAGAATCAAGCAAAAGTTTAAATAATTTCTTTCATAATTAGATTATGTTTGAAATTATAAATATAATGAGATTATTTTATTTTTGATGAGGTCAAAAATTTTTAAAATTTTAAATCCCTCAATAAAATATTAAGTACACGTTAGGAACGTGATAGTTGCCTCCCATGGTTTGAGAATAAAACCATAATTCTGTTTATTGCTTGGCTTGTTGAGTAAACTCAAAGTCACTTTAACCTGGATATGTTTTATCTTAAATTAATGGGTCTTACTTAACTAAATTTGTATGATTTGGATGAGTAAACTCATGATCATATAGATTTAGAGGCAGGGTTAGGAATAATATATGTGATATATTTTGGTAAAAGTTGTCACTTAACGATTCTAAGAGTCACATGAGATGTGATTTTAAAGTAGTTTTCTAACTAATTTAATTTTTGTTAGTTTGTTAGGTAAACTCAAGATCAATTAATTTTAAATAGGATCCTAGCTCACTAGGAAATTATTTGATAATTTTTGATATAATAATGAGGGCTATTATTTTGAATAAAATAGTGGAAGTAATCAAATAATTTTAAAGTCCTTATTTTATTTGATTTTGGATATAAACTAATATTTGATCATTTTATGTTTTTTAAATTATTGAATTTGAAGATGAATACCAACTTGACATTGAGGAGCATCATGAATGCTAACAAGCTGACTAGACCCAACTTTTCGGACTAGTTAAAAAACTTAAGAATATTTCTTTGGCAAGAAAAGAAGTTATATGTTCTTGATGTTCATGCTCCATCAAAACCTTATTCAGATTCAATTGATAAAGATTGGGAAAAATATCAATGTTATGTTGATGGCGTTAAAAAAGCTATATGTGTGATGATAGATAGCATGTCTCCTGAACTTCGGAGGCAGCATGAGAATATGGATGCATCAGCTATGATACAACATCTTAAGGAGTTATTTGGTGCATAAAGTAGGATGGAGAGATATCAAATCTACAAGGCACTGTTTCAATGCAAGATGACATAAGGATCTTTAGTTAATCTGCATGTGTTGAAGATGATTGGGTATATTGAAAAATTGACCCAATTAGGTTTTGTCATAGACCATGAGTTAAGCATTGATATAGTGTTGCAGTCTTTAAGTTCGAGCTTTTCACAGTTCATCATGAACTTCAATATGAACCAGAAGGATATGACATTGCCTGAACTGTTGAATATGCTCAAGAATACGGAAGGGTGCCTTAAGAAGGAACCCAATTCTGTACTTGCTATCGGTTCTTCTAAAAGCAAGAAAAAGGGCTTTAAGAAGAATAAAAACAAGAAACAAAAGGCTTCTACTAATGTAGTAAAGGCCAAACAAGGTGTCAAGAAGAAGAGCAATGACAAGGGCACATGTTTTCATTGCAAAGTCAACGGATATTGGAAGAGGACCTGTAACATCCCCTCACCAATTGGAAAGGGTATTTTGGTCATTTTGAATGAGTTAGAATCATTGAAAGTGTTTCAGATATATTCATGCATTCAT
>JANSVA010000218.1:47142893-47155631 GCA_025504915.1 Erythroxylum reticulatum | reverse complement strand
CAAGTTGTTGACGAGAGTCAGGCATATTTTGATGCAGTAGGTGGTAGGGACAGTTGTAGAAGGATCTTCGGACTAGGGAGAACAAGTTGTTGACGAGAGTCAGGCATATTTTGATGCAGTAGGTGGTAGGGACAGTTGTAGAAGGATCTTCGGACTAGGCTCATTTGCGAACATATGTTATTCGCACTCCTTTACATCCAGTATAGTAGCATCAAGTAGATAGTCGACAATGGAACATATCTATCAGCTTGAGAGCACAGTGCATACATTGACAACTCAATTGCAACAGACGATGGAGTACACGACTAAGCTCCAAAATGACATGGAGCAGTTGAAGGGGAGAGATAGAGACTCAGACCATCCGCGGTCACTAGGATAATAGGATTGTTGTAATCATTTTGTTTGAATTTATGTACAATTTAATGTTTTTATTATCAATGAAGAAAATTTTAACTTTATATGATCAATCAACTTTCTGTTTAAGCAAATTAAATATATAAACAAATTAAAAAATTATGCATAGATAATTCATAACTGTTGAAATTATACATTAATCATAAGATTATGAAATAAAATTTAATGTTGGGATTTTAAAAACAAAAATTTAATACCTTAATGGCAGATTCACTGATGGAATATTATAATTAGTCATATTTACTGCCAATTTATCGTAAATCGTCGTAAAATGCAACATATTTATGGTACTCACTGATGAAATTTTAGTTTCCATCGATATAGTGAGTGATATTTACAAACGATTAATGATTCACCGTCGAAAAAAATGGACATATTTATGTTAGACTCACTGATAAAATTTTAATTCACTGTTGGTATAGGGAGTCATATTTACCGACAGTTTGTCATAAATTGTCGGAAAAATTTAACATTTTTATTGTAGAGTCATCGACGGATTCACATAACCATCTGTATATTCACTGACGGTAAAATTTTTTACCATCGGTAAATATACCGATGGAAAGTGTATTCTATTTGTATATTTTTTGACGATTATGATTTTCTGTTAGCAAATTTACCGACAGTCAATTTCACCACGCATTTGTTTGTCGGTGAATTCTGTCGCTAAATTTTATTACCGACAGTATATTAATGTTTTCTATAGGTAATTTTCGTCAACAAATAACCTTTTTCTTGTACTAGTGGGGTATTCGAAAGAGAGTTTCAATTGTCAATTTTATTATCTTATTGAGCAAAAGATGTTTGTCTCAAGACATGTTACATTCTTTGAAAGAGAATTTATTATCAAAGAAAGTACTGAGAGTGAGGTTGAATTTAGAGAAGTTCAAGAGCCACAAATTCATATCGAAATGGAACAAGAACCTTAAGTTGATACATACAATGTACAACTAAGAGTTTAAGAGACACATAGTCCGCGAAGAACTAGTAGAATACGTCGTCCTCCTATTAGATTAGATCTACATATTGAGTAGGGAAAGGATAATGTATCACTCATATATGATGAGCTTACTAATTTTAAAGAAGCGATGTATGACATTGATTCTTTTAAATGACAAGAAGCTATGAGATATGAAATAGAATCCATGTACACTAACCAAGTATGAACTCTGGTTGATGCACCTATTGGTATTGTACCTATTGGATGCAAGTGAGATTTTAAGAGAAAAATTGACATGGATGGTAATATACATATGTACAAAGCAAGGTTATTGGGTAAAGGTTACAAACAAAAACAATTGGTTGATTTTGATGAAACCTTTTCGCCAGTAGTTGTGCTAAAATCCATCAAGATCTTATTAGCCATAGCAACATATCATGATTATGAAATATGACAGATGGATGTCAAAACTGCATTTCTGAATGGGAATTTACAGGAGGATGTGTATATGACGCAACTTAAAGGTTTTGAATCCAAGAAATTTCCTAATCAAGTGTGCAAGTTGCAAAGGTCCATTTATGGACTTAAGCAAGTGTCATGGAGTTGGAACATTTGATTTGAGGAGCCAATCAAAGAGTTTGATTTTATAAAAAAAGTGGATGAACCATATGTCTATAAGAAGGTTAATGGGAGTGCAATCATTTTCTTGGTATTATATATGGATGACATATTGCTAATTAGAAACGACGTATCTATGCTACAGTCTGTAAAGATTTGGTTATTCAAGAACTTCTCTATGAAGGATATGGGAGAAGTAGCCTATATTCTCGGAATAAAGATCTATAGAGATAGATCAAAGAGGTTGCTTGGATTGTCTCAATCCATATATATAGATAAGGTGCTAAAGAAGTTTAGCATGGAGAATTTCAAGAGGGGATTCTTGCCCATATCGCATAGATTTCTCTCATAAAGAGTATGTGTCCAAAGACACAAGAGGAGAGAGATAAAATAGATTGTATTCCATATGTTTCGGCAATGAATCAATCATATATGCGATACTATGTATTAGACTAGATGTTTCTTATGTTTTGAGCATAACGAGTAGGTTTCAATCTAATCCTAGTGAGAGTCACTGGATGACTGTGAAAAATATCTTAAAGTACTTGAGAAGAACTAAAAATGTTTTCTTGGTCTATGGAGGAAATGAACTGAGAGTTTAAAAATATTCAGATGCTAGTTTCCAGTCAGATCTCGATAATAGTAGATCACATTCAAGGTATATCTTAATCTAAATGGTGATGAGGTAAGTTGGAAGAGTTCTAAACAACCAACCATTGCAGATTCAATGATTGAAGTGGCATTAAAAGCATTTGGAACATCAAAAGCATATTCATTGTCTTTAGTATGATTGGCACATTAGTTAGGTCATATTGCACCCCATGCTTATTTCCATTCTAGTTCATCTCATTCATGACATCTAACCCATCTACAAGCTTGTATTCTTAAGCTTTCTCCTTAGAATTGAGCTTATTAATCTAACATGGCATGAAATTCATATGAAAATTAAAAGAATTCCCTAATTTGACTAATCCTTAAATTTACTAAACTTTTAAACCGTAATATCTCCAATTCTGAAAATCCTTAATTTTATTAACACTTAAATGTTGTTTTTATTTCACCACTTTTCAAAGATTTATCTCCTCTTCTGAATGATACCATTTACAACTCATCAAAGTCTCGAGTTAGGGTTAGAGAGTTACGTAAAGAAGTTTTTGATAAAAGCGATGTCAGGATAGACTGCAATTTTGCGATTTGTAAAACGAGAAAAACTTCAGATCATAACGATCTCATTTAGCTTCTAAATTTTCATGTTTGATCCTTTTTTTTAGCATCCTAAAAATGAGATCACAACCTCTACTCCAATAACTCTATTCCAAGCTTGCTCTGTGTCCAATATGATGTCATTTTATAGGTTTTGCACATAACATAACGTAATTTTTACTACAAAATGACGTTGTATTGGGCACGAAACAAGGTTGGAATAGAATAATAAGAACATAGTTGAACTTCCTAAAAATACGTCAACCAACCATTAGTATAATTGTCTGCTTATCATTTTTAAAGTACATTAAACTAATTACTAAGGCATTCAAGAATAATACAATTTTAACTAAGTGTGCTATTAAAAAAATTATTGTTTTAAAAATCAAACCAAAAATTAAACTAATAAGATAAGAAGTTTAAAATTTAAAAGGTTTAATCCATCATAAAATAACTAAAAACTAAATAAAATTAAAGAATTTGAAATATAATTGAAAGAGAATATTCTTATCAAGCATTTGAAGTTTAATTGAAAAAAAGAGATTATTAAATAAAATTTAATTGATTTATTTTAATTTATAAGAACTTATTAATTTATTAAAATTAACAGAGATAAATTTTTAACAATAAGAGTTGTTAAAGTAAATCGAATTAAAAAGTTGAAAACCGAATCGACAAGTTAGACGGTTCAAGATTTTTACAATTAAACCAATTAAACCGGTTAATTTTTTTAAACTTAAAAACGTAATTGAATTTCTTCATTAACTCATAAGCTTAAGTAAGAGTTTAATCAAACTTTCTATAGCTACCCCTAACTTATTACAAAGTAGTTAGTTAAACTCAAATCAGAGTGGCCCATTTAGAAGCTCATTAAAAATGTATTAGATGATAGAAAAAGAGCTTAGATAGATGTTATACAAAAACCCTAATTGTAAGAATTAAAGCTTCAATGTTAATCATACTTATACTAAGGCCACCAAGATAATAATCCACAATAAATTGATATAAATCATGACATTTAAGGTTTCAACTTTAAAAAAGCTTAAACTGCAGAGAGAAAATGGGGTTCATGCCAAAAGAACTCAAATGATTGAGCCTACAACCAATAATGAGAGTCCCACAGTTACCAAAAAATTTATATTGAAAATGACATTCAATACTTTAAAGGTTGTCTTTGATATTACTCTTCCTCAAACGCGAGACAATTTGCAAAAGTATTATATCTTCTTATATGAAATCATAGATGCTATCATTCATCCTCTTGACCTCACTGTCTATGTTAATCTTTTTATCCTCGCCGCAGCTGCAGCTACGATGTTCAGTAACAAATTTACTGTTCCAACCTTATTCCTGCCTTAAAATGACACACAAAATGACGTAATTGGAAAAGGTAATTGAGACACGGGATCTTATGCGCATTTTAGTCATCCTCTTGACGTCACTGTCTATGTCAATCTTTTTATGCCTGCTGCAGCTGTGGCTGCTAACACTGCTGCTAATATCTTTTTATATGAAATCATAGATGATATCATTGTAGTCATTCTCTTGACGTACTGTCTATGTTCAATCTTTTTATACCTGCTGCAGCTGCTGCTGGGGCTACTAGTTAAGGGAACTTGAGTGTTAGCCAGCCAAGCCAACACAACTAAGCATGGAAGTGGTTGAAGATGTTGTGATTGTAGGGGCTGGAATTGCTGGTCTTGCAACCTCCTTAGGTCTTCACAGGTAAAACTTGAGCCCAATCAACATAACTCACATCTTCGTTTCATACTATGGATCTTGTGCTAATAAACAACTGTATTCGTGGCTATTGGATGCAGGCTTGGAATTAAAAGCTTGGTGTTGGAATCATCTGCGAGTTTGAGAGTTGCAGGATTTGCTTTAGCAACATGGCCCAATGCTTGGAGGGCATTGGATGCCCTTGGAATTGGTGAATCTCTTCGCCAACAGCATAAGTTGATCCATGGGTAACTCTCTCTCACAATGTCTCTTATGTTCCCGACTAACACCACCTTACTCTTGGACATTTCCCACTAGTCTTCCTAAATTACAAAGTTCCTATTTTTAGTTCCTATTGTCAAACAATATTTTCCATTACTATCCTGATTTTGCAAGTTGCAATCTTTCCCTTTAGATTGTTAAGACCAACCTGCAAGACACCAGATAATTAAACTGGGGGTTGGTGCTTTCTGAGAACAGTATATAGAAGTCTGAGTTATGATCATAAACTCTGGTTTCCCATATCCTTGGAACAAACATAACTATGGACCATGATAATTGCACCCTGTCACCTGCAACTTGAATGCCTCCATACTAATGGTCAGTTTATAAGACAAAAGCAAACTAAGAGTCTAAGAGAACCTTCCAATGCAGATTAGCAGCTACCTCAGCAGTTACAGGCCAACCTGGTGCACAGATATCTTTTAAGGCCGATGGGAAAGGGTAAGTTATTACACTGGCTTTTACCATGAGAGTTATAAACGTCTGTTTACGACTTTATGAGACATTTTGTCGTTGAATAGGCGAGGTCATGAATTCAGATGCGCCAAAAGGAACTTGTTACTTGAAGCCCTTGCAAAGGAACTCCCAAGTGGTACGATTAGACACTCCTCCAAGGTGGTCTCGATTCAGGAATCAGGCTACCTCAAGGTCATACATCTTCTCGATGGCACCGTCATCAAAACCAAGGTAAGAATCCAGCAGCATTCCTTTTGCTTCTGTATTTTCATTCAGCTTGAATAATCTCAACGAGGTAATTGGTACCATCTTGTGTTATGATGCTTCACTGTTACATGAGATTTCTGCAGTGCCTGTGATAAGCTACATTCACTGTTGTTACCACCTTCGAACTCTGAATATTTCAATCCACTTGTTACTGCAAGGTCTTAGTTGGCTGTGATGGAGTGAACTCCGTGACAGCAAAATGGCTGGGATTCAAGAAGCCAGCTTTCACTAATCGATCAGCTATTAGGGGCTGCGCAAATTTCAAGGATAGCCATGGCTTTGACCCCGAATTTCTGATGTACTTTGGTAATGGGGTTCGGTCAGGTTACGTTCCTTGTGATGATACAACTATTTACTGGTTTTTCACTTACTGGACAAGTAGCCAAGGTAAATAAACACTTGACAATTGAAGCATGGTTGTTTGTTAGCATTTTTGACATGTTCTAAATTTTGCAACTTGTAGAGAAAGACATGGAGCAGAGCTCTGCAAACATGAAGCAATTTGTTCTGAAAAATCTTGGAAATGTACCTGAACGAATAAGGAACATAGTGGAAGCCACTGAATTGGATCATTTTCTTTCAACTCCTCTAAGATACAGGCATCCCTGGGAGGTTTTGTGGGGAAACATAAGCAAAGGCAATGTTTGTGTAGCTGGTGATGCACTCCACCCCATGACACCGGATCTTGGCCAAGGTGGGTGCTCTGCTTTGGAGGATGGCGTTGCCTTAGCTAGGTGCGTTGCCGAGGCATTGGTGGGAAAATCAGGCATAGAAACTAGGGAGAAAGAGAAGGAAGAATATAAGAGGATTGAAATGGCACTCAAAAAGTATGCAAAAGAGAGGAGATGGCGAAGCTTTGATCTCATAACCACAGCTTATACTGTTGGTGCTATACAACAAAGTAGCTGGACTATAACGAGGTTATTTAGAGATACAATATTGATGAAGTTTCTTGGTGGGTTGCTGTTGAAGAAAGCTGATTTCGACTGTGGAAAGCTCAGCATTCCATGATAAAGCTCTCTTCTTCGTTTATTACTGTTTGTGAGTTTTTCTTTTTAATCGATGTAAGAGTCGGTTGTGATGTAATTTTCACAATAAAATTCCTGAGAACATGTTAAACCCTGTGCGTGATTTGTATCCTATAATGGTCCTCTGCTTGTCTATATGAAACTGGATCGTGTCATTGTAGTCAATGAGGTCACCCCCTATGTCATCGTTTGGACCTATCATCTGTGGTCTTCTTATGCCTGTTACTCAAGAGTTCTTCTTCTCTGCCATTAGTCAACAAAGTATCACGGAAGTCAATGGTAGAGAGGAGATAACAAATGAGAGAAGAGAGTGTATCATCTAATGTCCACAAAGTAATTGACTTGGAACCCCTCATATGTCCATTGGCTCATTTCATCCTCTTTTTTTTATTTTTTTATTTTTAAGTTTGAACCTCAAAGTATAGAGCACTTAAATTATCCCTAAAAGTAAAAGTGCTTCTAAAATTGATATCCTAGCTAGAGTACAAAGGTTGGCTATGTCACTATTTATATACCCATTATTCAATATTCTTAAGCAATTTCCATGCTAAGCCTTGCAAATGGATTCCCAAGTGAGTGGCAGGTACCATAAGGTACCAGTCAAATGGTTTAGGAATCATGATAACAAAAATTGTTGTATCAAGACCAAAGGTACCCTATTCCTTTTAATCTTCCCACATCTGTAGATCCATTCTTAAAACACCAATTCATATACCCTAAAACACGTACGTGTGACATTTAAAGAAAAATAAAAATAAAAAATACCGAAAGTATTAAACCCTATTAAATGTTTTGTACAGGCTGATATTGTTATCCAACGAGGCCGTAGGCACATCACAGCAAAAGTGTTATACTTATCCCATAAACGCTCCCGTTTCTCACTCCCACTCGCCGCAGAATTTGATAGACTTGCGGTTTAAGAAATGCACTTTGGTCAATTGGTGAAGTAAGAAGTCTTTAAACAAATCGGACCCTCCAATTTTCCCCATTTCCACGATCCGACTCCTGTTCAGTTACCGCCGCCGGCTACTATGACTCAGGACGTCGAGATGAAGGAGCTCCCCGCTCCTTCCAACTCAACCTCCGTCTCCTCGTCCCCCTCCACCCTTCTCCGTACGCTCTCCCGCCTAACCTTAATTACGTCAATTTCTCTGTCAGCTGTTTCTGTGCCTAATTGTTTCGATTTTGTAGATTTGAAGGAGATTGCTTCTCTCATTGAGACCGCCGCCTACGCGCGTGAAGTGCGCCGTATTGTGCGCGCCGTTCGGCTCACGATGGCATTGAGGCGAAAGCTCAAAACTTCTGTTCTCACTTCGTTTCTTAACTTCGTGCTTACTCCTGGATCTGACCCGCACAATCGACTTTCCTCTTACCTTCCCAAAGTAAAGTTTCGTGCTTTTGTTTTGTCTTTGTTTTTTGGGTGCTTTTTGTAATAATTGAACTTGTTCTTTGTGTTACGGTAGAGAACGATAATTTTTACTTGAACTAGTAGCAATCAAAATAAGCTTACATATTCTTAGAAATTCCCAATTAATGAAATTATGAGTTAGGGTTCATTTGGTTGGTGATTGAGTTCAATTATGGTCTCAAAGTTAATTACTTCCATTCCCTATTATAGAGGTTAGTTTAATTTTCCAGGTTTTTAATTTTTATAGTTAATGATTAGGAGTGTATTTGTTGAGATGACAGGAAGATGATCATGAGATGGAGGTTGATACTGCAACATCGGCAGCTCAAGCATCTCTGAAACACCCATTACCAGAACTTGAGATATACTGCTACTTGCTGGTGCTAATATTTCTGATTGATCAAAAGAGATACAGTGAGGTAAAGGAGTAAATATTAAAATTGTGACTCATTTGTTGTGATATCTGAGAACTGAGTCAGTTGGTGCTCAATTTTTATGTAGGCTAAAGCTTGTTCATCTGCAAGCATTGCCCGGTTGAAGAACTTGAATAGGAGAACTGTTGACGTTCTAGCATCAAGGCTTTACTTCTATTACTCTCTTAGCTATGAACTTACTGGTGATCTTGCTGAAATCAGAGGGTCAGTTTTATTTACATTACTTTGAGTTTGATTTCTGGCATTCATGGAACATTATTGCTATTGTCTGACTGAGATGACTGTTTGCTTACTTCTTCAATTCTGTGGTTAAGGACTTAAAACCTTTAGGAAAAACATTACTAGGTTTGATATCATGCTTTTTGTTCTTTGTTTTTTACCTAATGTCAATTCCCTCGCCATCAACAGTAACCTCCTTGCTCTTCACCGGATTGCCACATTACGTCATGATGAGTTGGGCCAGGTACTTTTGCAGACACAGAATGCATTCTTTACATGCTGCTGGAATCTTATAATTGGATAATCTTTTGGTGTAGGAAACACTTCTTAACTTGCTCCTTCGCAATTACCTTCATTACAACTTATATGATCAGGCAGAGAAGCTGAGGTCAAAGGCCCCACGATTTGAAGCTCACTCAAACCAACAGGCAAATTCTTCATTTTTGAGCAATAAGAAAAATATAGTCTCTTGTCTGCAATATACTTTTGCTCCTGAAAGTTCCAGTGTATGTTTGTAGTGGTCTAGACCCCTTCATAAGCATGTATATATTTCTGCACTGTACAAAACAGTAATAGGTTTTTTTTCCCTGGATATTGCCATCGTATTTCTGCAGTTGTAGGATTCTGAATTGTCATTATATTTCTGCAATTGTAGGATTCTGATTGTTTGAATGTGTTAAACTTCTTCTCTGTCATTGTATTTACTGTAGTAGAATGTTGTCTCAACCTTTTTGGTAAAAACTTTCCCATTTGGTTATAAAATGTGCAGTAGATGGCATGTGACAAGATGTGACATGCTTTAACCGATGACACAGGAGATTCATGTGGAATTGTCTGACATATTTGCAAATGATGGGCTGTTCTTGAGACAATGACTATCTTTTCTTGCAGTTTTGTCGCTATCTATTTTACTTGGGAAAGATTAGAACAATTCAGTTGGAGTATACGGATGCCAAAGAATCGCTCCTTCAAGCTGCTCGGAAAGCCCCTGTTGCAGCCCTTGGTTTTCGGGTTCAATGCAATAAGTGGGCAATTATTGTAAGGTTATTGCTAGGAGAAATCCCTGAGAGGACTGTTTTTATGCAGAAGGGCATGGTCAATGCTTTGAGGCCCTACTTTGAGCTAACAAATGTGAGTATAAATTGTTAAACTATGTGGATGCTTTTTGCCCTTATTTTTGATTTTATTTTTTTGTTTGTAGCTTGTTCATGAACCCACTGTGTGAATACCTTAGGCCTGGAAGAACTTATATTGGTGATGATGGCGTCAATCAAGTAACTGGAGCTTTACTGCTGGTTTTGATAAAGTTAAATGTTTGTTTTTCAGGCTGTCAGAATAGGGGACTTGGAGCTCTTTAAATCTGTTGCTGAAAAGTTCTCCAGTACTTTCAGTCAAGACAGGACGCATAACTTAATTGTCCGACTGCGTCACAATGTCATAAGGACTGGTCTTCGCAACATCAGTATCTCTTATTCTCGTGTTTCACTGGCTGATGTTTCTAAGAAGTTAAGATTGGACTCTGCAAATCCTGTGGCAGATGCTGAGAGTATTGTAGCAAAAGCCATAAGGGACGGTGCAATTGATGCAACATTGGATCATGCAAATGGCTGGATGGTATCTAAGGAGACAGGGGACATATACTCTACAAACGAGCCACAGATTGCCTTTAACTCACGTATTGCGTTCTGCCTCAACATGCACAATGAGGCAGTACGTGCACTTAGGTTCCCCCCAAATTCCCACAAGGAGAAAGAAAGTGCTGAGAAGAGGAGGGAAAGACAGCAACAGGAGCAAGAGCTTGCAAAACATATAGCTGAGGAGGATGATGATGAATTCTAATAAGTATTTGAAAAAGATGTTTCCTTTCACCGTTAAATGCCATCCGGGTGTGTGCTTTGAGAATTTTCCAATCAAGAAATTGCATTTGACTTTATAGGTTCCCTTTGCTGACCAATATTATGGCCTAGCGGTTATTTTTCTATGGAAAGCAAGTTTGGTTCAACTTTTAGTTGTAATTTATTTTTACGCGCGCATTGATTTGTATCGTTAACCATGAAGTTTGATTTGATATTGCTTCGGAATTTACATGGTCATCCAAATTGATAGATGTTGAATGGTATGGTATCGTAACTAACTGCAATTGAAGGCACCTTAGCTTCACTAAGGGGCTGGCTGCAGTGGCATCTGTTGATAGTAAGGTTATCTTAGAGTTCTTGACGTTGACCTCCGTGGGCAGACACTTGAAGTCAAGGTTGGTGCATGTTGGAAATACCACGAGAGTGCAAACTGATGCTGATGGCTCCTGCATATCGGAATGATTTAACATGTGCAAGCCTTGCGTGTTCATTGTTCATTTTGCGAAGGCTAAGAAGTTCTTACTTTGAACCCAAAAAAAAAGTCATATTCTACTATAGAATGTATGTGATCATGCATGGAACCTTATCTCCTTAATTTGTGGTTGTTAGTTGGTGTATGATACGATATCTTTTGGAAGCGCACTCTAACGAACAAGTAACATAAATTACTTGAAAGCCACGAGAACTGAAGGCAAGAACCCAGTAAAACTAGACACGTAATCTAAGCTACAGGGCAAATAAAAGTAAACGCAGTGCTACCACTTCGTCTCTAGCTCATTAATATTTTTCATAATTGTTACCGCTTAATTTATTTCTATGTAACGATGCTTACTTCTTCCAAAATCAGATCAACAAGGATTACTTAAAGAAACCTTATCTGTAGATAAAAAGAAATTCTCAAGTTGCTTCTTTGTAGAGTTGTCTGACCATTGAACCAATAATTTAGTTATTGCTACAAGTGCCTGAGACTAAATTCGGTTTAGATCATACAACCTCAATTTAGTTGAGTTTTGAGTAATTTAAAATTCAAATTGAATTTAACAATTCAATTTGAATTCAAGTTGACGTCTGAATTTAGGCTTAACATTCGGCATGGAAGATTTATGTTTAACATTACTACTGTATACGTAAAGATAATTCAATTTTTGGAAAGCACTCAATTATAAGCACGTGAGAAGAATAATTTTGATATATTGCCAATGGTTTGACATTTCTCCATGAACTACAAAAAGAAGAAGAAGCTTTATATATATATATATGAAGGAAATTTAACACGAAATTACAAATTAATTTCACAATTAATCAACACACTTGATTAACCCTAGAATTGCAACATACTAGATTCAATAATTGTATGGACAAATACCTGGAAATTGTGAAACAATTGAATCCATTATTGTTTTCTGTGAAGCGAAGTGACAGAGATGCAGAGGATTGACTACTGCTATTCCAAACCCTAATCAGCAAAAACATACAAACAGTTTTCAATGGGGCGAGTGTATTTAAGGTCGGCTAGTAGTAGGGCCTCCTGTGCACTACAAAACATGGGCCAAGCCTACCCATCATAGCAAGCCCATAAACACAGACCCAATGACACGTTTGAGAGATAATTATTAATCTTAATTATCTTGACATCAAATTAAATCAAATTAATCGGAGTTTGTACAAAATTATGTTTATTATACTAGTCCACAAAATTAATGACAAAATTCTATCATTCTCCCACTTGGATAGCATAATCAACATCAATGAACAATATAAACAAATCTCCAGACTAATATAACAATATGTAGCCACAATAGGATGTCAAAGAAGAGCCAACAATCTTTCAATCGTAAATCTAAAATGAGGTTACAAGTACCTCAGCAGTATAGAAATCAGACCTGATAGGAGT
>JANSVA010000218.1:47110901-47129949 GCA_025504915.1 Erythroxylum reticulatum | reverse complement strand
CAATTTCATTTCGTAAATCCCCAACTCTAAAGGATTTATTCACTACTTACCTGCTGAAAACTCCAAAATCTTCAAGCTCTAAACTCCACACAATTTCCATACTTTGCTGAATACAATGAACAGCTTCCGATTTTTCTTAGGGTAGAGAACATAAATGGCAAAGTGGGTTTGGTGTGAAAAAGGAAAAGCATAGAAATCTCTTAGGAGTTTTTTGATGGAAAACATTGTGTATTAAAAGAAAACTTGAAGAAGATAACGATAAAGAAAGAACTTAGACATATTACTTAGCCTATCAACTCTCAAAGAACAGTAGCCTACTCCTAGCAAAAGTACACAGCCTAAGAGATATTTGTCACTTCCCTTACATCAACCTCTAAATTAGTTTCTTTTGAAGTTAACTCCCTTAACTTTCATCTTTACAATTCAATTATTTCCAAAACTCAAAGAAATCACAACTCAATCTAATTATACCCGGAATCAATCATGAATGCATGTACGATTATTTTCATGTGCCACACTTCACGTTTCATATGTATGTGTATAACATATTATGCATGAACATGGAAATGCATCTCTAACTCTCATTAATCCCTTACATTTTACCATTCTCCCCTTCCCACAGGTAATGGGATGTTACAATGGTTGCATTGATTTCATCAAAATTGATATGTTGATTCCCTTCCCTCTCTAACCAATATAATTGGTATTCAATTGGATAAGTTAGTCGAAGCATGTACATACATCCATATGTGGAATTCTTTAACTTTTATAAAGATATTTGTTTGAAGTCTCTTTACTATCTTTATTAAGGTTAATTGTCAAAGTGATCAATTGGGCTTTCTACTTAAAAAGTAAAGCTTTGAACTGTTAATATTGCATAAAACATTGATAAGGGTATCTGACCATTACACACCCAAGATTATATCAAAACCCTTTAATGAAATAACCATTAGGCATCACTGAAAAACTCTAGGCTTTAAAGGGTTCAAATGAAACACTAAAGCGTATCTTTTAGTCATTTTTTCATATAATTCCTTATTACTTATTGTTATTCGTGGTTTATTATTTCTAGCGTAATTTACTGGAGGAGCATATACAATTAGGAGTGGGCAGTAAGCCATTAACATTATATTTTTTGATTGTTAGAATTAGCTATTTTTTTGGTGATATTCCCAGCCCTTCCCTTTTTGTTCCCACACTATAAGGTGATCTTATTCTATAACATATTTTGTAAACATACCCACAGACAACCATCACTAGTTTTTGCTTTCTTGTTAGAACATACACTTATTGTAATGTTTTTTGGTTGAGTAATTTTTCCTACCATCTTTAATTTTGGTTTCAGCCATTTTAAGAAAAAAATAAACTAGAAGGGATTCACATTTTGACAATCTGTTTGAGTATCTCTCAATTCTATACCTGAAACAATACTCTTATACTAAATTATCTTATTTTAATTCTTTGAAAATACTTATCAAGTCTTAAGAATTCCATGTCAAATCTTTGATTCCCTAGCAAGATTGATTGTTATTATTGCTATTTAATTAATAAAGAATCCTAAAATTAAATTAGATAGTTGGAAGTACTAAGGAATTAATATTTAAGGAGAAAGATAAAAGGGTAGGGGAAGAAATTAAGAGAGAGAAGTAAGAATAGAGAAGAGCAAGAGAGGGAAAGGGAATCTAATTGAGTTGTCCCCCTGCAACCACCATTTTCATTGCTTATATAGAGGTTATAACCAAAATTTTGTTAGGCTCCTATAATTGCAACCTATTTTTTCAAATACAAAAATTAGCAAATTGTTCATAAACTTCATATTACATAATCTAGAACTTTCCTTATCTTAATGGACACTCGGTTATTTTTCCTTTTGGGTTGGCCTACTTCTTTATTAAAATGAGTTTCACTAGGAGTTGTAGAAGTTGGATTTGTATCATTACTCCTCTCATCGAAATAAGCCTTATCCTCAAGGTTAACGAGAGGAAAATTGTGGACCTAGGATTATAACTTTTTGGTGACTTATAATGGCCCCAGGAATCAACATAGGACGACCATCTTGAAAAGAATCTACTAGAGGCAACAATTTTAGTTGGATTATGATATTAATTCTATAAAAGAGAGACATGAAAAACATTATAGAGTTTTGTTGTAAGAAGGAGCTTCAAACAATAAGTAACCTTTCCCAAACGTTCAATAATGTCATGTGGTTTGAAATACCATTTGGCAAGCTTATGTGATAGACAATGAAAAGAAAATAATAAAAGTAGGGTTGGAGTTTGATAAAAACCTAATCACTAATTGAAAATTCTTCGTCAATTCAATATATATCAGTTTTTTATTTCATTCAAAGTTGTTCTCTCTCCAATTTAGCCTTTAATTGAGTGATGACACGGTGATGATTGGTGTGTAGTTCATTAAAAAAGGCCACCGAGATAGAACTTGATATGTAATATAAGAGAGAAAGGGTTGGCTTACCATATGCAACTTCAAATGTTGTCACTTTTATAGAGGAATGACAAGCCATATTATAGTTATATTCAACCTAAGGAAGGAAATGAACCCAAAATGAAGGTTGGTCAGTCGCAAAACATCTAAGATAGTCTTCGAGGCATTTGTTGATGACCTCTATCTGTTCGTCACTTTGGGATGGAAAGAGCTACTTATGGACGTGTCTTGTAAACAAAAGAGTTCTTTCTAAAAAGAGATCATAAATAAAGGATCCATGTTAGATATGATGTTTGAAGGAAAACTATGTAATCTAACAATATCTTTAATAAAGAGGTCAACAATAGAGGTATCCATGAAGTAGGATGATAGTGGAGAGAAATGAGCTACATTTGAAAGACAATATACTATAATAAGGAATGTTCATTTTCCCTAAGAAGGAGGTAAATGTGTAATGAAATATATAGTCAGGCAATCATAAACAATTCTAGGAATTAAAAGGGGATGAAGTAATCCTTAAGGGGACTTATCCCATGGTTTAACAAAATGACAAGTTCCGTACTTGGAAACAAACTCCTTGACTAATTGTTTCATATTTGGCCTGTAAAATTAGCATAAAGTTGAATGATGGTACGTTGAATACATTAAGGGTTGAAGTGCTAATTATAAGGAAATAAATGTGCAATTCTGGAACAAGAATAATCCTTCATGAATGGTATGATCATGATAAGACACTGGAGAGGTTTCAACCTTTAGAAATAATTCCTTAGAAAGCAGTAATTATGGAAAGCATTGGCTATGACATAGTGTGAAAAGTTGTTATGGTAGATTTAAGGTGTTGTGATAAAACATCAGTAACACCATATTGGGCTCTTGGTTTATACATAACCTCACAGTCATAGCCAAGTAATTTTATCAACCAACATTGTTGATTTGGTATATGAATGGTCTATTGGAGAAGGGCTTAAAAGGGGGTTGATGATCAATTTGAATAATAAATTTGAAGCCAAGAAGATATTGCGGCCATTTTTTATGGCTTCAATAAGGGAAAATAATTCCCGAACATATATAGAGGCCTTCTAAAGTAAACAAGGAAACTGTTTATTATAGAATGCAATAGGGTGGGAGTTTTGAGTTATTACTGCTCCAATCCTAGTCCCAAAAGCATCAGTTTAAACAATGAAAGGCTTTGTGAAATTAAGAAAGCCAAAATTAGGGTAGAAGATAGAGCATGTTTGAGTTTATGAAAGGTTGCAACTACAAATGAAGACTACTAAAATGCTTCTTATAGGACAATTATGATAAGGGGAAACTAATTGAGCATATTCAGAGAAAAATCGATGATAGTAACTAGTGAGACCCAAAAAAGCATGAAGTTGTGTAATGTTTGTAGGAGAAGGCATATTTGCAATTTTAGAGTCATCCACAACTATACTTTGTGTAAACATTACATGTCTTAAGTATGATATAGAATGCTTACCAAAGTAGCACTTACTGAGCTTGACAAATAGATGATCAGAGGAAAGGACAGAAAGAACTATCTCTAAATGAGAAAGGTGAGAATCCCAAATGTTGCTATAATTAAAATATTATTAAAAAAACCAAAAGGAACCTATGAAGAACCTTTTAAAACACTGTGTTTATTTCAATTTGAAAAGTACGTGTGCATTGGAGAGGCCAACATGCATTACCAAAAATTTGTAACAGCCTTCATAAGTTCAGAATGTTGTCTTATCAATATATAGTGGGTGGACTCGGATCTGATGATAGCCAAAACATAAGTCAAGTTTAGAGAAAATAGAGATATCACACAATTTTTCATATAACACATGTATCACTGGGATGGAAAAGTGGTCTTTAATATTGATGGCATTTAAAGCTTTGTAATCCACACATAGGCACTATTTTCCATCTTTTTTTAACAAAAAAATCTAGAGAAAAGAATTAACTAATGCTCAACTGAATAATCCCTTCAACCAACATCTCATTAATCAATCCCTCAATTTATCTTTTTTGAAAATAAGGGTAATGATATGGTTTAACATTAACGGGAGCAACAATGAGGTGTAAGGAAATATGGTGGTCAATGTAGGGTGATGGTGGTAGACCATAAGGTGTTTGTAATATATTGGTGAAACAATAAAGGAGAGAATATAAAGGTTTGGTATAGTTAGGATTATTTCGTGATGGAAGTGCTTAAAGGAAGTATCATAGGAAGGGTAGATTTAGGTGGATTTTGAGTCAGGTAAAAAGTGAAAATAAGTGGCAAACAAATTTGTCTCATCGGTCTGACATAACTGGGTTATAGATAGAGATGTTGGGCCATCGTGGTGAAGCCCAAGAAGATGATTTTGTTTTCTTTTACAAAAGAAACTCATACATATATATTACAATAGTCTGTAAGAAATAGTCCCAAAAATGCTAGTCACTAGACTTCTAAAACAATACCAACCCTAAAGAGAAGTAGGAGGTAGAGGTCTATTGTAAAAGTGTGTTTGGACAAGGTCAGGGTAAATTAAGTACATTGACCATCGCAATACAAAGTAGCACCATTCCTACAGTAATGTTAACGTGAGAGGATAATGTAATGTGTAAATTTTGGTGACAGGCTAATTTGATTTACATGAAGTTATGGGTTAAGCCACCATCAATTAAAACTGTTACTTGATGGACTAAAATGGAACTCTCAATTTAAAATGTTGTGGGAATAAAATGGCCTTCTAATGTGTATCGGGAGATATTGGGTAATGGATCCAAGTTTGGGGCCAGTTTGGGTAATGATTCACCAATTGGTTCAAAAAGTGGATCCAATCCACAGTTAATTGGGTTTTTAATTGAATTTGTGGTTTGTAGTTCATCTAGGTCATTGACAATAAGATAAAGAAATTTATTTACACTTATGGCTTGATGAAAATTGTTTATCACAGTTGAAACAAAGTCTTTTGGCCTTACGAGTCATTGTCTCCATTAGAGTAAAATGTTGAATGGGCAATTTGAAGGAAAGTTTGGCCGATGAATGGTGGGGTTAGGAGGTGGTGGTAACATTGATGGGAAAAGTGGTGGATTTCATAATGGGAAACGTTAGTAAATAATATGCGAGAGTTGTTCATTTTCTCCCCCACCAACTTGCCAATAACAATAGCATCTAGTAGTGAGAATGGTTTGAAGAGTAATAGTTCATGCTGGATGTTGTTCGAGTGAATAAGATTTGAATTCAATAAGATAACCTTAAACCGTTGTGGTTTACATCTTCTTATAAATTGCAACTTCATGGTTGGTGAAGGAGGAAGGACCGAACTAGAGATTAAGGGCTTTAGTAAATGCTTCTCCAGTGGACAATTGATTGATGGTATGCATTTAATGAAACCACTAAAGAGTGGGACCGGTCATATAAAAGGCACTGATGGTAAGTTTTTAGTTTGAGGGTGTATAAAATATAAAAAGCTGCTCCATTTGGAAAAGCCAGCCAAAGACATTATCTCCTAAAAACAGAGAGATCTCTAATTTAAGTGTTAAAAAAGATGATGGGTAAGTAGTTGGGAGGGATTCACTGGATGAAGGATGTAAGGCCAAGGTAGGTGAAGTGAAAACATGGTTAGATAGATTTGGAGTAGGTAATAATGGTAGTTGAAGGCGTTGTTTCTTAAGTTTGGCAAGTTTGAGGAGATTTTATGGATCCCCTTTTGCATACTCTTTGAAAGGGAAAAATTATGATTAATGGAAAAGGTTTGATCCTATACGGTGGAATTTATATTCCCTAGTTTTTTTGTCAAACATTGCACATATTCTTCCATCACTTTGTTTTGAGTAGCAGTAGTCATATCCTTCATCATAAACTCTCAAAAAAGCACAAATGTTACTATTGCTATTTGATTGAGAAAGAATCCTCAAATCAACTTAGATTACAGGAAATATTAAGGAATTAATCGTTAAGGAGAAAGAAAGAAGAGTGTGAGCCTTGGAGCAACTGATAAGATTATTCCTTTGTGATCAAAAAGGTCACAAGTTCAGGTCACAGAAATATCCTCTTTGTAAAAATGCAAAGGGAAGGCTCGTTAAATTGATGATCTTCTTCGATCCTTGTAAAATAGAGAGTCTTGTGTATTAGAATTTGTCTTTTTATAAAAAAAGGGGGAGAAATTAAAAGAGAGAGACATGAATAGAGAAGAGCAAGAGAGGGAAAGGAAATCTAATTCAACTATCCCCGTGTAGCCCTTGTTTTCATTGCTCATATAGAGGCCATAACAAAATTTTATTAGGCTCCCACAATTACAACATATCTTTTAAATACAAAAGTTAGCAATTTATTCACAAACTTCACATTACATAATCCAAAACTTTCCTCGGCTTGATGGTCTCTTTATTGCTTTTTCTTTTCTGGGTTGGACTGCTTTTTTCTTAAAATGAGTTTCATTAGGATATGTAGAAGTTAGGTTTGTATCACAAACTCTCCTTATGGAAATGACTTTTGAGTTAATTGATTTCTCATATATAATTGATATTATTCTTAGGCCATCCCTTTAAGATGCATAGTTGTTATATGCACCTTCAAATTAGTAAGAGTACGATCAACTATTCACATTTATGCATCCAATCCTTAGATACCAAAAAAAAATGCATTTTACTAAATCTAGCTGGTGTTGCATAACTTTGAAGTGAAAGATTAGATACTATACTTGTGTTTTTTCATTACTTATGATTGGTGTTGGCCTATGGGTTGATGTGAATGTAAGAATTGATTTAACAAGCCCCTTATTTTAGTAAACTCTTGTCAATTATTGTTAGCACGATCCATTAGTAATATTTCGGTATATGCTTGCGATTCCATCAAACTTCTAACACTTTTATCTAGCCTTTGAAACTCCTTCCCACAGCTTCATTATATCATTGTTTCTACAGTTTTGATATTGGTACTTTAATACCAATATTGTTGCACACAATAAGGGAAACCAAATTATCAAAGTTGAGATTTCAGAGAAAACTGAATTCTGTTATTTCTCAATATAGTCATTAAGGTAACATTTAATTTAATATAACAAAGATAGAAGTGAGCAAAACTAGGCACCTGATAAGCTAACAAATAAAAATAAAATGTCAAAGCTCCTGCAATGATCAGCTCTCAACTTATCAACATTTCGAGAGTAATGGTCAACATGGTGGTGAAGTGAAGCTTTATACGTACAGTTTTATTCAATGAGGTCATTACCAAAAAAGAAAAAAAAAGATTATGGTTTGCATGATAATCGATGACTGTGATGTACACAATCATTTCCTTTTGCTGATGGAGTTGATCTCTTCCCGAATAAACACCTTCTCAAAAGATGATTTCAAGTGGCAGTCAAATATAGACTTCCACTATGTAGTTGTAGTTCCAACCGATTAACATTTGTTAATACGACATCATCTAAACGCTTTTTGTTTTTCAATTCCTCTCTCTATGAATGGACCATTGGGCCTGATCCAAATTCATGAGAGCTTTATAAATCAAGTTAACGTATCTCTTGAAAACTTCCATGGTGCATGTTGGTGGTGCGTGTGTTTATGCTTTTACTTGCTTCAACAGCCTACCCTTTTTTGCTTTGCTTTTACTTGCCCCAAAGCAAAACATCTCCAATTCTTAAGAAACCGTAACACACCATTCCCATCTTATTCTTTCCTTTGGGCTAACATTTAAAGGAAGAGTCCAAAGAAATGAGAACCCAATAAGAAGTCACCCCCCATCGTCAATGTTAGATTTCTAAATTACAAAATTACCCGTCAAGAAGACGCCCGCTTGTCCAGCTCTCTCTGTTCCTTTCGTCCTCTCTTTTCTTTTCGTCTCCCCCTCTCTCTTTCTCTGTATTATATTATTATTCTCATAACATTTATATATATATATATATAAACCCATATCAAGTCGTGGTTCCATTTTTAAATGTACAAAACGTTAACGTTCTCCTGAGCTCTCGCTATTTTTCTGTGTTCTTTTTCTCTTTTGAATTTGGATTTCCTCTGTTCTTTGCGGAAGTATCCGATTTTGAAAAAGGAGGAGAAGGTAATCAATGATTCTTTGATTGTTTTAATGGGTGTTCTTTGTTTTTGTGTTTTCGTCTAAATTTTTTTTTTCTGTTTAATCCAGGTTCTGTAATCTGGATTTTGAGCTGGTTTTGGATGTCCTTTTTTTTTTTTTCCCTTTTCAAAATTTTGTTATTGCAGTTCGTCGAGGGATTGCTAGTGGGTTTTGTTATTTTGCGTTGATTTGTTGGGAGTTGCTTTTTTTTTTCCCCATTTTCTGGTGGGTTTGATTGGCGTTTAGTCTTTGAACTCACTTTGTAAGATTTTGGTGGAACTTAACAAGTTTTGATGCGATATATGTTAGTTAGGTTGAGTGTTAAATTAATCTGATGACGAGGTTATCTTTTAGTTTGAAGCTGGATTCGTCTATTGATCGTTTCTTTTGCTGGGTTTTCTAGAAATTGAGCTTCAAGTTTACGCATTTCGGACACTTGTGACGTAGGTTTGGGAACTTTTTGGGTTTAGCATGTAGTTTTATGCTTTGGGATATTATTTAACAACACTAAGTGAAGTTGTTGAAACTACTTTCAGGATGAAGATAATAAACATAAATGTTGGGATATTATGGAGCTTAACTAGAAGTTGCTAACATCTTTCACACTGTTTCTTTTATTTTCAGATGGTGAATGAACAAAATGAAGTTTCAACCAAAGTCGATGAGTCTAGTACCAGTGCTGGGGATACAAATGCTTTGAACCAAAATGATTCTACAACAAGTGGGTTGGTTTGTGACTTGAGCATCGATAGTGGAAGCAATGAAGTTAACAAATTGGATGGAGTTGTTAGGAATTTGCCCAATGTGCCATATTTTTACAGACAGGATATTGTGAGGCATAAAAGGAGTGGTGTGATTGGGATTGTAAATGAAGTTGCTGGTGATTCGGATTCGGATAGTAGCATCACTGATGATGATGATGATGATGATGAAGATGAAGATGAAGATGACGGTGAGGATGACCAGGAAGAGCGTGTCGAAGATGAGGCAGGTGATGAAAAAGATCATGCTGACCATGGGGTTGATACAGGAAGTAGCAATAACAAGGAGCACAATAACTATAAGACTGAAAAACTTCAA
This sequence comes from Erythroxylum reticulatum, assembly GCA_025504915.1. Lineage (NCBI taxonomy): Eukaryota > Viridiplantae > Streptophyta > Magnoliopsida > Malpighiales > Erythroxylaceae > Erythroxylum > Erythroxylum reticulatum. Next base: position 47,120,375 of record JANSVA010000218.1, on the reverse strand, counting down.
ACTGACCAAGTTCGTGTTCTATGGATGGATGAGACTGAACCAATCCAACATGTTAATGATATAGAAGTTGTTGATCGCAGTTTCTTACATGGAGATTATGTTGCTTCTGTGTCAGATCCAACAGGACAAATAGGGGTTGTGCGAGATGTCAGTATTTCTGTTGATTTGTTAGCTCCTGATGGGTCCATTATACAAGATGTATCGTCTAGAGATTTGATACGTGTGAGAGAGTTTGCTGTTGGAGATTATGTGGTTCTTGGTCCCTGGCTGGGTAGAATTGATGATATTTTAGATAATGTCACTGTTTTGGTTGATGATGGTTCTGTATGCAGAGTAATGGGGGCAGAGCCACTACGTTTGCAACCAATTTCCAAAAATATCTTTGATGAAGATGAGCATTTTCCTTACTATCCTGGTCAGCGTGTAAGGGCTAGCTCATCATCAGTCTTTAAAAATTCTAGATGGTTATCCGGCTTGTGGAAACCAAGTAGGTTGGAAGGTACTGTTACTAAAGTCGCAATCGGGTCAGTATTTATATATTGGATAGCATCTGCTGGGTGTGGATCTGATTCTTCAACTGCCCCTGCTGAAGAGCAGAGTCCAAAGAACTTAAAACTGTTGTCCTGTTTTGCTCATGCAAACTGGCAAGTAGGTGATTGGTGTCTTCTCCCGCCATCTGTTGCACAATCATCCATCAATAAGAATAAGGGTTTTTCAAGGTTAGGACTTCATAATGCAAAACAAATAGATGTAGAATCTAGTCAAATTGTAAGTGGATGTGATTCAGGAGGGGTTGGCCCGGAGGAAATAGATGAGAACATGGATGTTGATCCAGTGATTTATCCAGATGCAAATAATGGAAATTCTGGAAGTAAAACCTCGCCCGAGTCAAGCTCTTGTGCTAGTTCGACGTCAGTTTCAAAAGATATTGCTCATGAAAGTTGGTCTCTTCATCGCAAAAAAATCCGTAAAGTTGTAGTTAGGAGAGATAAGAAGGTTCGGAAGAAAGAGGAGAATTTTGAAAGGGCCCTTATGATTGTCAATACCAGGACTAAGGTTGATGTGGCATGGCAAGATGGAATCGTAGAACATGGATTGGATTCGACAAAGTTGATTCCAATTGATAGTCCTGGTGATCATGAATTTGTTGCCGAAGAGTATGTGGTGGAGAAAGCCTCAGATGAGATTGATAATGCTTCTGAACCTAGGCGTGTTGGTTTGGTGAGAAGTGTTAATGCAAAAGAACGAACAGCTTGTGTGGCATGGTTAAAACCAGTTGCCAGGGCAGAGGATCCTCGCGAGTTTGACAGGGAGGAAACTGTAAGTGTGTATGAGCTGGAAGGACATCCAGATTATGATTACTCCTATGGTGATGTGGTTGTTCGGTTAACCCCAGTTTCTTTTTCCCCCGAAATGACTTCTGATGGGGAGTCTGGCTTAGAATCAAAGCAACTAAATGAACCAAATGATATCAGAAACTCGAAAAAATGCTCAGGAAAGAAGAAAGGAGGGAATGCACCTAGTGATGAAGTTTGTACGGTTTTCTCTGATCTTTCCTGGGTTGGAAACATAACTGGCCTTAAGAATGGTGATATTGAAGTCACATGGGCTGATGAAATGGTTTCGACGGTATGCATGAAGTCTTTTCTTTTCTTTCCCTTTTACTTGTAAAATTACATGTGTCTCTTGTGCTTCCGCATGTTCACTGCAGTGTGTTTATATTTTATTCCCTATCATTGTGGACCTAGGTTAAATGTTGGTTAATTATAAATCTTCAATTTTAGATATGAAAATATTTTTCGAATGCCTTGGTTGCTTAAATTTATTGGTGGATATAAAATTTTCGGGTTCAACTCTTTTGTAGTTAAACCAGTTTCTATTCTATGCACTTGATTATCTAAAGGAGTTGATAGACCTGAGTGTAGGTTTATCTTTTATTGACCTTTTAGATTGAACTAACCATTGCAATTTTTTGAATGGTATGCCAACTCTTCTTTTATGCTTTAAAGAGAATTATGCTTACTGTGTTCTTCAGGCTTCTTCTTGTAGCTTATTTCTATTCTTCTATTTTCTTTTAGGTTGGACCTCAAGCAATTTTTGTTGTTGGTCGTGATGATGATGATGACTCAATTGCAGCTGGGAGTGAAGTAAGTGATGATGCAGCTAGCTGGGAAACAGTTAGTGATAATCAGACAGACGCTGTAGAAACTCAAGAGGTATGTTTCTGCCAAAAACTTTAGCCCTACTTCTATGAATTTATGATACATAAGACATCAATAAAGTTAGGAACGAAAAGTTCCAAGAATGTGGAGCTCGGTTGTTCTGCATGTAAGATTTCCTTATTGAGAGAAGATTGAAAAGGTAGTACTTGTAATTTTCCCATCCTCTTTCAATTTTAATATTTCACAATTCTGAGAGCTATAGATTAATCAGATCTTTTATGTTGGAAAAATTATACTGTTTGGAAGATAGACAATCAATTTCTTGTCTTAAAGAAAATGCCATTGACATTTCTATATTAGCTAACTTGTGTATGTGTTGTTTATACACTTGCCCTTTGAGATAGGATTTTTATTTTGCATAAATAAGGTTGGTATGTATTCTTCAGGAAGTTGCACTGCAAAAACCTGCTGGCATGAGCTCTGGGGCAGAAGAAGGTGTGGAGAATAATAATTCTGGCAGGAATCCAACACTTTCTCTTCCCTTAGCTGCACTTGGCTTTGTTACAAGACTTGCAACTGGATTTTTCTCACGAGGCCGGAAAAGTGATCCGGAATTTTTAGATTCTAAAGGTGAAAATGAACTTCAATCTGAGGGAAGAATAATCATTTCTGCAGAGAGAAATTCTATTGATGAGTCTAGCTCTCAGAGATCAAACATCATTGATGGTGGTGGCTTGCGAAATTCCTTTGGAAAAGAAGAGGGAGATGCCAGTTTTGAGGTCCCAGTATCATCAAATTCAGCAGACGGTTTATACTGCTTGAGGACTGAAAATGCAGAAATTGCTGAGGACGTGTACAATTTCAAACAATTTGATATAGCTGAAGATCCTTTCGACCATCATTTTCTTGATTCGAATGGGCAGGTATATATTTCATTTAATAATTTTGGTGAGTAACTTGTGCTGTAACTGAAAGAGCATTTCCCCATTTGTCATAGCACATGAGATGTGGTCGGGCATCCTCATTCAACTCTTCCAATCTGTTGATTTTGGAAAGTATGTTTTTTCTAGTATTTCCTAAATGATTTTATGCAAAAGTTATCAATTGGTTGGATAAGATAATTGATAGTTTCTGAATATTTTGGATATCCAAGTATTAAATTGTTTGTTTTCTCTCTTCATATAACCCGCTTTCCCCCACTCCTCCCTGTGCAATGAAGAAACAAGATTAAAAGAAAGATGGAAGGAAAATAAAACCGTAAATTATATTGCTCTAACATTAATGTCTGACTTTTTTTTCCACTTCCAGATAAACAATGGAAGGAAGTGGTTAAAGAAGGTTCAACAAGATTGGAATATTCTTCAGAGCAACCTGCCTGGTAAGTGATTCCTGTAGTGAGATCCAGTTGTTAACAATTTCATGTATCCTTTTCCATTTACAGTTTGAAAGCTTAAACAGATGGGATATATGTTCGCGTTTATGAAGATCGGATGGATCTCTTACGAGCAGTGATAGTTGGGGCATATGGGACACCCTACCAAGACGGACTCTTCTTTTTTGACTTTCAACTTGCACCAGAGTATCCTGATGTTCCACCGGTGAGACAAACTTAATGGATTTTTGCCCTGTAATCAGAAGTTTTATTTTCCTTTTCTGTGATTGTAACAAAACCAACTTTAGATTTTGTTGTTGTAGTTGTTAATGATTTCATTTGTTCTCTGCATCCATGATGTTGCAGTCAGCATATTACCACTCTGGTGGCTGGCGCATAAACCCGAACCTGTATGAGGAAGGCAAGGTGTGCCTCAGCCTTTTGAATACATGGACTGGACGAGGAAATGAAGTTTGGGATCCAACATCTTCTAGCATCCTTCAAGTTCTAGTCTCACTTCAGGGGTTGGTGCTAAATTCGAAGCCATACTTTAATGAAGCTGGATATGACAAACAGATAGGGACAGCTGAAGGAGAGAAAAATTCTTTGTCATATAATGAGAACACTTTCTTGCTAAATTGCAAGACAATGATGTACCTCATGCGTAAACCTCCCAAGGTAAATACACTGAATTTAAGTATTTTCTCTTCTCTTAAAATTTTGATCTGTCACTTATCTCTTCTTATATGTTTGATGTGTATGTCAGCCATACTTCCTTATTCTCTTCATAATAGCAATGTTGGTGGATTGTACTTGTTTGTTGTCAGGTGTTAACTGCTTATCTATTAATGCGTTTACTCGAAACTGAACTACTTTTGCTTCCAAAATTGGACGAATTGAAAATATGCAACACTTCTTCTTTGGCCTTCCATAGAGTGGGCACTTGTCAAATTCTTAATATGCGGCCATATTTTATTGCTGTGTCACTGTTCATCACTCACCCCTTTGCCTTTGCATCTTAGCAAAGTGCTTTTAGTTATATTTTTTTCCATGCTCTGCTGTATGACAATGTAGTATTGCAGTGTTGACCTGGTTATTTGATGTGATTATCATGTTCCTGCTGATGCATGAACTTGCTTGGAGCTAGAAGTTGTGAGCCTTATTTTCACGATATCGGTCTTTATACAAATTAAAAGATTTAATTGAACTTTTTCCATGTATCTTGACTTGTTTATTTTAGGTTTTTGATATATTTGTCTTTCTTAACATTCTCCTTGTACACGTTAGGGTTTTGAAGAGCTCATCAAAGAGCATTTCAGGAGACGTGGTCATTATATACTTAAGGCGTGCGATGCATATATGAGAGGCAATTTGATTGGTTCTCTTACCAAAGATGCTTCCGTTAGCAATAAGGATGATAAAAGCTTCAATTCAGTTGGTTTCAAACTGATGCTAGCCAAGATTGTGCCAAAGCTTTACTTGGCATTTAATGAAGTGGGGGCTGATTGTCTTGAATTTGAGCATATGTCCAGTGTGAAAGTAGGTTCTGATAAGACATTCTTTTGACATTCCAGTCCAGAGATCGATGGTCTGTCTTCGAATGGCAGATTATTGTAAATGCAAAAAAGAGGCCTTTTCTTGTTCTGGTTGTCTACTTTGTAGAGCTTGCAACTAGACATTCTTGTCTTCTGATTGAAGCCCCTTTACTTTTAGATCTGGGGTTGGTTGGGGTAAATCCCTGCGTCCCGCCTTGGTCCTAAGATCGTCACGTCATTTAACACACCATTTCGGAAAAGGGTTATTCTTTACCCGAAATTTTGGCTGCTTACGTCAATTTGGGATTCATTGTATTTTTTACCATACAAGATTTGGATGATGTATATGCAAGTAACGATCATCCTCCAAAATCTTAAATCTATAATACTTCTTCCAATCATTAAATTTATCTTCTATTTCTTTTAACCAAGTCTTGATTGCTTTGTGATTGCGACCATTGGATGGAGCATCCTACGGTCTTTTAACTTAAGTCTTGGTTGCTTAGTGATTGTGACCATTGGACGGAGCATCCTACTGCTTCTCCATTGTAGTTTTGGTTCGTTTGCCCAAGAAACTGTATTAGAAAGCGGACGGGAAATATTTGGCTCCAGTGGAATTTGGCATGATTGAGAATAAGACAATGGTTATGGGCTGTTTTGGGATTTTGGGAGGAAGAGTTAAAATGCCTGACACAAACCTTTGGCAATTATCTCGAAACACCCTGGGGTGTTACTGTCTGAATCAGACAAAACATTTGTTAGCTTTGGAATTTAATCACAGAAGCGGTGACTATCAAGTAAATACAATTTTTGAGTCTTGACTGAGGAAAGTTTTGCATTATGATTATCAGCCTACAATCTTGTCGCATATTTAACCATCAAAATAAGCTGGTAATCAAATCACCGATAAACAACTTATCATGTATTATTTTTTTCAGAGACCCGCTAAAGTGTTAAATTTAAAGGGAACTTGCGGGGTAGGACTTCCCTTCTGGAATTCAATTGCCGAATGATTAATAAAATGCCATTAATTAATACATTACATTTCAAGCTCAGATCATGACAAGGCACAATCTCGTGCTTTAAGTGGGACAAACGTATACAATCTTTCTGCAGTTTTACCGTTTAAGCAGGCAATATGAACCTTTGTTGACAGGTTTAGCAGGACCAAAAAAATTCAAAATCAGAAAACGGAATACAGCTGGATTTTGCAATTTACAAGTGCCTACTGAATGCATTATACATCGTTAAAGAAAATATAGGATACAAATCAAGATTCTCCTTTTTTTTTTTCTTCTTCTTCTTTTGCAAATTATTCGCATCCGGTAATACATTCTTACGTCGTTTCTCTATGGCCCAAGAGATCGGTTTTAAACAGGGATTTTCTTTGAATAAGACCAAGAAAAGAAAAAGAGAGTGATGCACTCCCCCGAAACCACTCAATGTACATTGCATATTAAGCAATGATTCATTTTCTAACTAGTTGCAGAACTTACTATTATCATGCAAAAGAAAAGACTCATTCTGCAAAACATCATCCGACCTCAATACATATCAGGATAAACATAATCTACTCCAACAATACCCCCCGGTTGGACCCCGGGTATATGCAAAATGAACGCGCCAGAAACAACATAAACTCCAACAACATCACCAAACAGATAAACACCAAACCCGTCAACAACAATGCAAGTTTCATACCAACGAACTCAGGCAGGGCAAGATAAGGTTAGGTGTTTATGCTCATTAGTTTTTCTTTCAAATAACATGAAACCAATGTTCCATACAAAGAACTAGATCCTTTTTAGTCCATTTAACACGACCATTATAGATAAACTTGTACAACCAACTCCAATAAAAATACTGAAATTTTAAAATCAACCCCTGAACAAAATGTATGAAGAGTATTATTGCAACATGATATCATGACCAAAACATACACTGAGTTAGGCATTCAAAGCTCAACCATCAATACACAAAGTAACCTATATCACGAAGAGAAGAAGCAAATAAAACAAAAGTAAAATCAGATCTTTCAATTCATACTCTGCTGTTGTTGATAATTTTCCTCCTAGCTAAAAACTTGGCAACCGGAGGCGTAAGAGCCACAGTAATCGGAACCCTTATAGGAAAAAGCGCTTTGTTACACAATACAGCCAGAGCAAGCGCGCCGCCAGTGGACGCAGCAAGTTCCGCCGTCTTGTTTCTCTTCTTCTCAAGTGATATCGTATTGCCATCTTGACGATCTTGGATCACAGACCCACCTCCAGATGGAAACGAATCATCTTGTTCCCGGGTTTCAGGAACTGGGCCGGCGGCATCTTTCGTGGACACTCCAGGGAGATGCCACTTGTCAAGCAACGATTCAACATCGACGTTGTTCTTGATGGCTATGTAAAGGCCTGTGATTGAAGCGGCAGAGACTGAGAAATGGACGCCCAGTGCTACTTTTCCGTACTTCTTGAGGAACTCCTTGAATTTGCCTCCTCTGAAAAATGCCGCCATTGAAGAGTTGAGTGAGAAAAGGTTTTTGAGAAGGAAGGTGGTCGATTGGCACAAGAGAACATTTAGGGGTTTTATGGTAGGGCTTTTGGAGAGGTTAATGAAATTGGATTTCTGAAACGATTAAAGATAAAAAGGATATATTTGAATGTTAAATTTACACAAAAATAAAAATCAACTTAAATTTAAATATGTAAAAATATTAAGACAATAACTTTTAACTTTTTTAAATTTTTATGGATAACAAATTTACCCTTTTATCCATCCTAATAAGAACTTTAAATTCCTTCTTTCTATTTCTTAAATTAAACAAAAACAACCAATCACAATTGTCTAACTTGCTCAAGAAATGTCTGTCATTGAAAAGTCAAGCATTACATAAACGAAAAATAAAATACTGCAATCTATATAACATCTAGTAATAGACATTAGGTAGTGAACAGGAGATAACAGTAGAAATGCAAGAGGCAGAAATGAAGAAAAATAATGAAATAGAGAGGTAACTACAAATATTGAAGTAGTGATCTCCATGAAACCTGGTATAAAACCGAGACCTGTTTAGTTGAATGTTAATTAATGGAATAGAATCGAGTGTGATAGAATAGAATAGAACGATTTATAATAGAATAGAATGTTATATAGTGAAAAGTCGTTTGGGAGTAATAGAATGATTAATGAAATGTTGTTTATAAGATTGATGTAATATAATATAATGTATATTAAATGACTATTATACCCCTTATATTAAAATGGTTGTTGAAGGACATTTATTATTTTATTATTAATTATATACAATTTATTACTAATTATATAAAAATATTATTATTAATTATTTAATAAAATTTCTTTTATTTTATTCTATGTGATTTATGTATAAAAATAATTTATTTATATTTTTATTTATATAAATAGATACAAACAATTAACGAATAATTTTTAATATATTTTCTATTTTTATTAATAAAAATGTTATTTATTTTAATCAAAATGTTATTTATTTTTTCTTTTTATTAATTATATACAATTTATTATTAATTATATAAAATATTATTAATTATTTAATAAATGTTATTTTATTTTATTCCATGTGATTATATTTAAAAATAATTTATTTAATTAATAAAAATATATTAAAATTATTCTTTAATTGTTTGTATATATTTCTATAAAAATAAAAATAAAAATTATTTTTAAATATAATTTTATCATATCAATATTCTTAAATAATCACATATATCACATTATGAATTTAAGACATCTTTCATTAGTAGCACTTCTCATAACTATTTTATACGGACCTATTCATGTCGGGCTTAACTAACCTTTCGTTCGGGCCTGAGCACACCTTGGCACGGTGATACTCTCAGAGGTAGTTTATCTTTCACTTGATGATTTATATCAGTGTAGTGTCAGTACGCTTAACTTTTATGCCTATTCTTACTGTAGTCCATACCTTTAACGTTGATCCTTCTAATTCATTCATCTTTCTCGAATCTCCTAAGTTCTAACATTGACCAATTTCACCTGTCAAATAACATCTCCTATTCTGGCCTCCAACAATTTGTAGGCCTTACTCATCATAATATAAAAGCGACGACTCTTTTTATCATCTAACTCCTCATACAATATTCAAATGACATCATTAGGACAATGATTGCAATGCTTAAGGTCAAATTGAACTATACATGGGTCTCATATTCCTATAAACTTCAAACTATATGCCTTAAGCATATTTCTGACAGTTAAGACCATCGGCAAATTAAATATTCAATCACTTGATTTGACATTCTTAGTCGCTAAAAGATTTTTTGGCGTATTCCTACTAAGATGTAAAACTTATGTTATCATTTGTACTTTTCTAGCAATCTCTTTGCTCAACCATCTTTATTGATTTCACATACTT
>JANSVA010000218.1:47089143-47110801 GCA_025504915.1 Erythroxylum reticulatum | reverse complement strand
GCTCAAATGGAAGCTCTTCTCTTCCTCTACCTTTTTCTCTTCTTGAACCACTTCAAAATCTCTCTCAAAAGCTAAGACAATTGATACCCTAGCTTGTTTTTCTCTTCTTTCTCTCTTTCTGTTTTTTCGTGCTTCTCTCTCCTTTTTCATCCACGCATCTAGCTTCTTCTAGAATTCTCAATTCACATTTTCTCCTTCTCTTAAAAGCAAACCAACACTTCTTATTTAAATTTTGCCATTAATGTTTGAGAAATGTCCAATTTGCCCTTCCCTTATAAGCTTAGGTTCTTTTAACCTTAAGTGTCTTTCTAAAAATACCTTTGAACATTCTTATAACCTTAACACTTTAATTCAATCAAACCATATCAAATAATCTTTCTAATATCAACATAATAATTAACTCCACAAACTTTCATAAAGATCTTATAATTGATGTAAACCATACTTATTTATCAAGAAAAAAATTTGGGGCCCAACATTACGACCAAAATTAGTCAATATTAACGACTATAAGTGGAAGAGGTTCTTAAATTTTAATTTATTTCAAGTTTTAACGAGAGTGTTGTTTTAACTTCCAATTTAATGTTAACTTGTTTATTCTTTCGACGAATTTTAATGTTACCTTCTTATGTTAATCTATTTATAAATTTCTTTAAAGTATTTGGTTGTAGTTCTTACTATCTAGCTTTTGTATTTTTATCATTGCATGAATTAGAGTCTAACTCAATAATTAACAACAAAAGATTTTCATGTTTTAACTTCTGATTAATAATTTAAAGATAATGTTTCTGATTTTTCTTTGTATTTTCAACCTACTGAATAGTTTCTCTGATTTCTATTTGATGTCATTGATTATTTTTGCTTTTTTAGTTTTTAATTATTTAATCACATTAATTAATCATAATTATTATTAGGGAGCTTTATTTTAACTTAGACGACGTAAATTAGGGAGTTTTATTCTTATTCTTAGTTCTATATTAGGAAATTATTTGAACACAAAAAATCAAAGTTTTGTATAAAAAAATACTGTTTAAGTCAAGATTAATTATAAATTATGAACCTCTTATTAATTGAGTTGTATAATGAATAAATTATCATATGATTGACACAAAATAGTTATTATAAAAGTTCTACGTTCATATCCTTTTAAAATTTAACATAGACCTAATTTTTAATAAATACAAATAGGAATAATTTTATTACTTATTGATTTATAATTTTTTTATTAAAAATCAATGAAAACCAAAACTTTGTATAAGAAAATATGCATAAGTCCAACACCAATTAGCGAGCTTGACCGATACCAATTAGGGAGTTTTATTATTATCTGTAATTCTACTTTAGTAAGGAAACTATTTGCAAATAAAAAAATTAAAGTGGGTGATGTAACTTTGATGGTAAAACAGTTACTGTGACACTAGGATAATGCAAAAAATACAATAATACTTAATAATCAATTCACTAAATCATGCTTAACCTTTTCACGAATGCTTATTTAGTGGGTGATATAACTTTGTTCGATAACAAAAATAATAGTTGCAATGAATTTTTTAGGTACATAAAACATAAAAACTAAGAATTAGAATAAAACTCTATTTTTTTAGTCCAGTAATTATCATTACCTAAGATTTAAAATTTTATTATATTATATTATATATTTAATTATTAGTTTCAATAAAATATAAGAAAATATTATTAATAAAATGATATAAAAATTAAAATAAATTTATTTACTCAATTAAAATTTTAACTTATTTAATATTTGATTAATTACAATAAAGTTACATTGACAACTTTTATTTTTTTTGAAAAAATCAATTCTCTTTTTACAATAGATATATTGTAATTCAATTATATTATGACTTATGATATTTATTCTAAAATATGTATTTATTATAAGATTATTATAACTTCTCCATATATATATCTATTGTCAAAAAGAAAATTGATCCTTTTCTTTGAATCATTACCATCATCATGATTATATCAATTCAATATCTATTCTTTTTGGTAAAAAGTAAATCACTGTTAGTTTTTGATGTTTTTGAATTACTTGAAAAATTGAGATTAGATTTTGAATATGATTGCTTTTATCATAAAATTTTGTTTTTTGTTTTTGTATTTTTAATGTAGGATATTAAATTTTGATCTTTATTTTTTGTCACAAATATAATACCATCGATATATCTTTGTAATTTCTTATCGAGTTATTAGTGTTATGTTGTGCCTGCATACTTCTTCTAGTTTTTTACAAGTGTTTTTGTTCTTTTTCTATTCTAATTGTGTTATAATTAGTTTATATGATGTTGCATAAAAAGCAATTGTCTGGAAGTGAAAAAAGAAAAAAGTAAAACAATTAATTGAATTCCAAAAAGGAGCAATTAATAAATTTATTAAAAGAGTTGGCTCCTTTAATGAAAATCATGAGGAATTAGGTGAAGGTAATATTGAACAACATAAAGAAAATTAAGTGATGAAATTTGAGTGAGTATGATCATCTACCAAATACATCCAATTTAGAAAATTTAAGGGCAGATGAACAACTAATCCCTATGTTGGATACTTATGATCCTAAAAATTGGGATAATCTTGATACTAATATAATAGATATTTTAGTTGAAAAAGGGTCTGTAAGAGAATTGAATCTTGTGTTTCCTTTAGACAATAACTTTCAATATTTTTCTGATTCTTATTATTCTAGAGATTTGAGTAATGGATAGGCTAGCGATAGAAAATGGTTGGTTTACTCTAAACATATAAATAAAGTATATTGTTTTTGTTGTAAGTTGTTCAAATCTAATAGTAAACAAAGTGCATTAGCAAATGATAGATTTAAAGATTAAAAGCATCTTACTGAGAGACTTAAAGAACACGAAAATAGTATTGAGCAGATGATTAACATGAGGGCTTAGAATGAATTAAGGGTACGATTGAGCACAAATCAAACAATTGATAAAGATTTGCAATAAGAAATTGCAAAGGAAAAAGAACATTGGAGACAAGTTTTGATACAAATAGTTTCAATTGTGAAATATCTTGCTAAATGTAATTTAGCTTTTCGAGGATCTAATGAGAAGCTTTACCAAGATAGTAATGGTAACATTTTAGGATTAATTAAGATGATTACTGAATTTGATATAATAATGCAAGATCACATTAGATGCATTCAAAATCATGAAATGCATCATTATTATCTTGGTCACAAAATTCAAAATAAGTTGATTTCTATATTGGCCTCTTAGTGTTACAAATTCTATTATAAGGATCATTAAGAGCCGAAATACTTTTCTATTATTCTTGATTGTACCCTAGGTTTGAGCCATGAAGAACAAATGAGTTTATTAGTACGATGTGTGAATATGTCAACTAAAAAATTTAAAATAGAATAGTACTTTTTAGAGTTCTTGTAGGTAGATGACACATCTAGATTGAAACTTTTCAATGAATTAGTCTTTTAATCTGAAAGTCCATAATGTGAGGGGTCAAGGTTATGAATATGGTTCTAATATGAAAAGAAAACATAAAGGGGTTTAAAAGCAAATACTTGAAATAAATATGAGAATATTATAGATGTCATGGGCTTGCATAATCTTAATCTTACTCTTAGTGATATGACACATTCTTATGTTAAAGTCATTTTTTTTTTAGTTATGCAATGTATACATGCATTATATTCAAGTTCTCCTTAAAGGTGGAAGGTCTTACTTAATAATGTTTTAGGTTTAACTGTGAAATCATTGTCTAACACTCGTTGGGAGAGTCAAATAAAAAGTGTTAAAGCCATTAGATTTCAAGCTCCTTACATAAGATTGACTTTGATGGAATTATCTAGGTCTTATGATGATGTCAAGTTAAAGAGTGAAGCGGAAAGTTTGGCTAGTATACTTGAGAATTTCGAGTTTTTACTTGGTATGGCTATTTGGTATGACATTTTATTCGTTATTAACATTGTGAATAAAAGTTGCAGCATAAATCTATGTGCATTGATGCTATCATAGATCAATTAGAAGGTGTGATGATATTTTAAAAAAATATATAAATAAAAGGTTTGCCTCTAATATGAATATTGTCAAAAGTCTTGCACATGAGATGAATGTAGAACCTACATTTTCAATTAGACATTGTATCATTAGGAAAAGACAATTTGATGAAAATGATCATGATGGAGAAATACAATTAGCTAAGGATTCTTTTAGAGTTAATTATTTTTTAGTTGTTGTGGATATGACAATTGCTTCTTTAAAGAACATATTTAAACAATTAACGACATTTGAAAATATTTTAGATTCTTATTTGATTCAAAGAAGTTGAGGTTATTAGATGATAATGAGTTAAGAGAATGTTGCACTAATTTTACAATTTGTTCTCATGATAACATGTTGGATGTGGGTTTAGATGATCATTTTTCCGAATTAAAAGTATTACAAATGACTTTTCCAAATGAGTTAATGTCATCAATTGAAAATTTAAAATTTGTTAAAGCTGCAAGTTATTATCCAAATGTTTCATTTGCTTATCAAATTCTATTGACTATAGTTACTTGAGGTCATCATTGCCATAAGAAAAGTTAAATGATTTAGCTATTTTATATATCGAGAAATATATGTTAGGCAATATTGATCTTGATACTATTGTTAACAATGTTTTAAAAATCAAACAAGACATCTTACCGGTCAAAGAAAAGATTTAAAGTTTAAAAGTTCAATCGATATTAAATCATTATAAAACCAGTATGTAATAAATAAAAAGTAAAAATTACAAGAATAAATCAAAATAAATATTTCATTGAAATAAAAAATATAACAATGTTTGGTTTTGAATTTTGAACAACAAATACTAATATTTTTAATATTATAAAATTTTGAATTTGACATCTTCATTTTATTTAGAATTTTACTATTTATTTCAAATATAATATTTTCTCTTTATAATATAGTAATATATATAGAAATTAATACTTTTAAGCAGTAAAGATTAACTATGAGAGTAACTATTTGACTAATTATTAGTGGTTACACATCCTTTTTATTAAAAATTTATTTATTATTATCTATTTTTCACCATTAACGTTTAAGTTTAACTTTTGTGTTTTGAGTGGGTCACAGAACAATGCTATAGTCACAAGCTAATATTTGGAGCCAAGTGCAGCCCCCACTTTACCATTTGAGATGCCATCAACTAATGCAATTTAAAGTACCAAAATACCAAAAGGTTTAGCTTCTTCGCTCTTCTTTATGTTCTCTCTATTTTTCCTGTACTCTCTCTCTATCTATACAGGCCAAATATTACCGTCTGTTGAAGTTTTGCCTTAAAAGTTCCTATTCTTCTCGTTTCTGTCCTAATCTTCACCCTCCGTTGCTATTGTTGGAGCTGCCTTACCTATGTGCGACAGAGCGAATTGAAGCTTAGGGCTTATAAAAATTTGTTGGATGTTATGTTAGACTCTTCACTTATCCGCAAAAGCTTTCCGCATCTATCTCCTCTGTTTGAAGCACCAGTGGCATTTTGAGATAGATCCAATGAAGATGGTAGATGACTAGAAATGGAAGATGATGATGAGATCTAGCAAAGATGGACAGAAATGGAAGATGACGGTGAGATATGGTGATTGAAGAGAAGACAATGAATCTGTCAAAGAGAGCATTTGATGTCTGAATGAAATCTAAAGTTTAGTCTTTTATTGGCAGACTGGTTGGATTGGTTGGCTGAAAATTTGACCGGTTCTGTGGTAAACCAGTCAGTTTTTATACTGAGAGGTTATTAGATAAAATCAAACTGAACAAGGCTAGTTCATACTATTTTCAGTTGGATCGGTTGGTCCAGTCCAATTTTTAAAACCTTAATTGTTAATGATTAAATGATTTTGCATTCAAAAATCTCAGGATGGGCGGCCAATCTTTTGTCATTCGCAGGGCAGATCACAGTGACTCAATCAGTCATAGCGGCTCTTTCCATTTATACCATACAGACGGTTCGCTTGCTTCGCAATCTTTATGATGAGTTAGAGAAATTAATACGACAATTTCTATGGGGCACGAATCATGACAAAAGGAGGATAAATCTAGTCAATTGGGATAAAGTCTGCCAATCCAAAGAAACGAGGGGTCTTGGCATTAGGAAAATTAGAGAAACCAATGATGTCTCACTTGTGAAACTAGGATGGTCATTGGTTTCTAAGCCTAATACGTTATAGGTGCAAATTCTCTCTGCCAAGTATAATTTTGAAGCCAACAACATTCCCACCTCTCTTGACGCAACTGGTGGTTCAATGGTTTAAAAGAGTATCAAGGCTACTTGGCACCATGTCCTTCAGGGATTAAAATGGATGATTTGTGATGGCTCCAGAATTCAATTCTGGCTAGATCCTTGGGTTGAGGATCTGGGACCTCTTATACTCCATACCACGGATCCTAGCCCATAATCAGACATAGATCTCCGCATTCAACAATTTGTGGACACTATAGGTAACTAGAAATGAGAAGCGCTCCAATATCTACTCCCTTCGTCGATTTGCATGTCCATTACGGGTATACTTCCTCCCAAAGCCTATTTAGGACCTGACAAGTTAATTTGGGGCATTTCAAAAACGGGACACTTCACTACTGCCTCAACATATTCTATGGTAATGGCTTATGATGAAGTTTCGCTCAATAATTTATGGAAGACAATATGGCAGTGGAAGGGCCCGCATCGAATTTGATCCTTTCTTTGGCTCTTTGCACACGATTAATTGCTGTCTAATCAACAACGTATTCGTAAAAATTAACTACATATGTCACATGCTATCATTGTCATTTAGAAGAATCCTCGATTCATATAATGCAAGACTGCACCAAAGCCTACAATCTCCATAGATAATCTCTACTGATTTTTTCACTCTGCCAACCCATGAGTGGCTTCTTAAACATCTCTAAACACATCGGCTTGTACTGGGCTTGGATTGGTCTATAATATTTGGGACTGCATGCTGGTTCTTATGGACCTAGCGAAATATGGCACTTTTTGATGAGCAATTTTCTTAGCCGACTGCACCATCGTATTATGTTTTGGAGTACGTCCATTAGATTTATAAAGCTTCGGTCTGGCAAGGAAGAGCAAATCTTGGCAATCAATCTCGATATAAATAGCTTATAGACCGGTGCAAACCTCCTCTCAGCTGGGTAAAATTAAAAACAGACGAAGCGAGCAACAGATCGTCCTCTTCGACCACAACAGGTGGCCTTCTTCGTGACAGTTTAAAAGCTTAGCTTGGAGGATTTATGCAGAATATTGGACGATGTTCCGCTATCTCTACTAAACTTTGGGGAGTACTATCTGGGCTTAAGCTGACATGAAATCTGGGATATTATCGAATTGAATTAGAAGTGAATTCGCTAGCAGTGATTAATATTCTGTCCTCTCCATCTACACACTTAATGTCCCTTAATCCCCTCATCCTAGGTATCAATGAGTTATTTACTCGGAACTGGGTAGTTTTACCTCGACACATTTACAAGGAGGGCAACAGGTGTGCCGACTGGCTTGCCAATTTTGCAAAACAGTTTGAGTTAGGGATCACTTCTTTAGAAAATATACCTATCGAGTGCCTCTTAATCCTTTTAGAGGATATGTCGGGGATTTATTTCCCACGACTAGTAATGTAATTTGAATCGAACTTTCTTTCCTTTTCATGTAATTTTTTTTGGTTTTTCATAGATCATGATCATCTATGCACTTATTAGTGTAATTCTCTTATAGGACATTTAGTTTACCTCTAAGAATAGATAAATAATGGATAGAATATATAAGAAATAGAATAGAATTTGTATTTTTTGTTTTGGTTTATTCATAAGAATTTCTAATGATGATGTAATGTTAATGTTTAGTTTGAAAATATAAATTTAGAATGAAAAATGATTAACTAATAAAAAGATCAAAATATCGATTAGTCTCTATTGATTACGTGAAGATGATGATAATGATAATTTTCTTCTTCTTCTTCTTATTATTATAGTTAAGTAATTATGTAGATTCCTTAAAGATATTTTTGTCTAACATATTCTCATTTTTTTTCCCAATCTACTTCGAATAGATAAAGATAGAGATATAATGAGTTTACTTATTCATCAAACTCAATGAATAAGTAAACTCTTGAATTATATAATCTTAATGTTTTCCTTAATTAAACAAAAGAATAACATATTACCAAGAATATATCAGGAATGAAACGGTCATTTCAATCAAGCAAACACTCTATTGGTGTTTTACAATATGATAATGTTGTTTGATTGTTGTTATTGATATTTTGTTATTATTTCTACTATTTTTAGTGATTTTATTACTGTCAATACTTGCATGATGTTATTAGCTGATGTTATTATTATTTAATATTTTATTGAGTTTGTGAAATTATAAATTGAGTCATTTATCTATGAATATTAAATTTTAATATTAAAATATGCTTCTGAAGTTTATTTGAATATTGCCTATCGAGGCCCTTCTTTTAACTTTAGAAATTGCTCTGATGTTAACCGTTAAGCATCATTTCAGATGTGAAGTTCCATCTTTTGATTGTTTGCAGGGGTTGATCCAGTGAAACATCAATGAAAACAGAAGGAATAGTTAGCAAACCCTACAAGTTTGTTTCTTCATGCTTACGAATTGTGTTTTCTATTCCAGTTTGAATGAGTGATTGAATAATCATGCATATGAATTGCAGCAAGAGTTGCTTCTTTTTCCCAGTTTTTGTCTCTTGGTATTTCGCAAAACGCTTACAATTCAGCTTATCCTTTGCTCGAAATGATTGGTCTACACAATACTTCAATCGGTAAACTACGAATTA
Source organism: Erythroxylum reticulatum (assembly GCA_025504915.1). Classification (NCBI taxonomy): domain Eukaryota; kingdom Viridiplantae; phylum Streptophyta; class Magnoliopsida; order Malpighiales; family Erythroxylaceae; genus Erythroxylum; species Erythroxylum reticulatum. The sequence goes on along the minus strand of JANSVA010000218.1, from coordinate 47,101,980 downwards.
TGTAGGTTATGTATCCACCAAGTAGCAATTAAGTGAAGGCATATTTATCGTAAATTAGGTTTCTTGTTATATCACTTTGCTAAACATGTTTCTCAAGAAACTAAAGAATTTTACTATTTGTGCCATTGCTCTGGAGAGTCGAGGAGATTATAAAAGCAAGGCTAATATATTCAATTTTGAAGTATTTCAACTTCACAAATTTCTTCTAATAAATCATATTTACCAGGTACAAGATTTTCAATGGTATTCAGACTCCAATTTATTCAATCCTGCTTGATCACGCTTTAAGCGAGCATGAGCTTCATACGTCTGATCTAGTCTTTTTATTAGCTTAATCTGAAAGAGGCGAACCTTTATCTTAGTCAGGAATTGATTAGCAAATCTATAGTGCAAAACATGGTTGAAGGGTCAGCCTTTCATGGAAAGCATTGCAGTTTCCTTGTCTTGGAAGCATAAGTTGTATCTTATGTTCTAAGCATAACACATTATCTTCGGTAAAATTATCAAACCATCAATTGCTGCCAACTGCTCAAGGTTGTTAAGTGCCAGGCCCATCTGCCACCCATATTTGCTTCAAGATTCTCCTAACTAGTAGGGAACAGTTTGTATTTCGTATTTTAAAAAAATAAAAACAATCTCAGAATGTTGAACAACACTGATGCGAATAGAAGTGTCCACGGTCAACTCTACCCTTTTCCATAAACCCTTTCAATCTTAAAGAGAGTTCCTGCCAATTAAGATTGGTCGGAAACAATACAGAATGACTGTAGACATCAATGGCGGTACTATCAACTATGTTATTTTAGCTTTTTCTAGCAGGCGCTCGAGTTTTGTTTTGGCCTAATTTGTATGACTACTTCAAACCCTACATTATTGTTAAAAACTAGAGCTCTTCATTAGAGTTCAAAAAAAGTTTCTTGTTATTATACGAGTGCCATGATTTCTTGTCCAACTTGTCCATAATATACAAAATATGCGTCATTTCTTATGATCTGAGTTCTTATGTTTCCTTATAAGCACCTCAGTTATATACCAATTGAAGTTCTGAAAAGGGTACAAAAGCTGGAAAACTCAGTCAGCCAGCAGACTTGGCATATTTGATATCTGTGTTCTTTATATCTGCAGTAGTTAAAATCTGATTAGTCAACCTCATTTATTACTTTTCCAAGGTAATGGGAGAGACCAAGACATTCAAGTGCGGTTACAGCTCCCTAACTATCTTTACAACCATCAGTTTGTGCTTCTCAACATGTGTTACATCCAAAATCTTTACGGTTGGTGGTGAAGAAGGGTGGGACATGGGAACAAACTATGGCAAATGGTCAAGTCAATACAACTTTAGCGTCGGCGATGTTCTCGGTAAGTTTGGTCTCTCATTCCAACTTCTTTATGAACTTTTAACATCAATGATTTTGCTTGAACAGTTGCATTGATCACATTGACTGGGTTGACCATCTCCTGCAAACAAGAACGAGGGTTTGTTTCGCTATCTCGGATAAAGTATGATTCTCACTAGCTTCCATTCTGGTGTTTCTTGGTGCAGTTTTCAAGTATCTGATTGGGCAGCACAACGTGTACGAGGTAACAGAAAGTACATATCGGTCATGTAATGCAAGCAAAGGAGTGCTGGCCAAGTATGAGAGTGGAGAAGATGAAGTGGAGCTCAAGCAAGCAAGAAAGTATTGGTTCATTTGCAGCATTCAAGGACACTGTCTTGGGGGGATGAGGTTTGTCATCAATGTGGGAGGGTCTAATTCTACAATCACACATGCGGCAGCAACTTCCCCTGCCAACTATAGCCCCATTTTGGCCATTGATCAGAGATGGAGATTTTTTGCTTTTCTTGTTGAAATTGGATTTTTGTTTAAGCTGTGTGGTTGATGTAGAACTTAGCTCTTCCGGAAACCAATGCAAAACATGAAGGGATAGGCGAAGTGAAACAGTTTCTTGACAATATATTGGTTTTACAGGAACTAAGCCGTCTAGACATAGCTTTGGTAGCTTAAAGATAGCTTTTGGTCATGAAAACAGCAAGCTATTTCCGAAGAGAACAATAGTAGACACAGAATAATGATCTAGAATAGCTGTATTTTTTGTACTTGTAAAAGAAACAGAAGCGTTCTTCAACTTCTTGCCGAAATTTCTAACCTTCAACTTTGCAGCAATAGTCTAATTTTGCAAGCCTTGGACGCGAATGCATATAATCATATGGAAGGAGTATATCCACCGGAGGGTATCCGGTGGTTCAATAACCAACAGTTCTCAGTTTTGAGTTTTTGCTTTGATGATTGCTTCCACCAGTCGGTCCTTCAATATGTGTGGAGAAAAGGACGTGATTGATTTGGTCACACCAAAGATGCTTTTGAATATTTTATTTGATGATATCCTTGTCGAATTTAGAGTTTACTCTCATTTTCTCAAGTCTTGTGCACAAGTATACATAATATCTTTCATCTTTTTATTTTAAGAAATTCTGTTCTCCTTAGTTTAAATAAATGAGGAATGTCAATCTGGCCTGCAATCAAACGTAGGAAGCAGTATGCGCACAAGGATCAACAACAGATACAGTAATTAGACATGGAAAATATATCCCTTAAAGCTCAATTGTATCAAGCGTTTGTAAAACTACTGGAAAAGAAAAAAGTTAGCATATTTTCCGGGTTTCAACTATGAAAGTGATGAAGGTGGCGGTGATTGGAACTGATGTGGCCATTTTGCACGTGGTGCTGATAGTCCATGGTGTCCATGGTACAACAATTTTCTGATGCTGTAGCCATTTCAGGCCATCCACCGGAATGATTTCTTGTTAGCTCTAGCAAAGAGTCCCTTACATAATCAACTTGAACCATTTCGCTGTCCCTTTTCTGCCAGCCAACACCACACAGAAACCATTACTTTGTGATTTTGGCAAGTTAAGTTGCTCAAATCTGTTGTTAATAGTTCTCATGTAAAGGACATAAGCTCAAATTCTCACCCTGACAATGAAAATGTTGGATACCAAGGTTCGGAAGCTCGTGACGTTAACATTTGCAACTTCTAGCCCCAAAGACTCCAAAGCCTCCATCAATCTAGCAAATCCTCCAGGTTTGTGCTCACAAAAGACCTTAACAAAGAACTCATTTCCATCCATTTGTGCTACATCCACTTGTGGCTACATTTGGTTTGTTTTCAATTTCCACTTAAAAGAGGAAGTAAAAATGGTTATACAAGATATGCTTAAAAGGAAAGAGATAAACATACCTCCATTTGTTGTCCCTTGTCATGAGTGATTTCAGAGTCCTGACTTAGTTTAGTAATATTACTACTGTTTGAAGCTCCAAGATGAAACCCGTTAACTGCAACATCAGATCTTGGACAGATATTACCTCCATTTTGGTTCGAAACTTCGGAGATATTGTTCAGATGGCTGTTGTTAACACCTTCTTCGAGCTCATCTTGCAGTTCTTTTACTTGCTTTTGCAGCTCCTTCACAAACTCAATTGCATCTCCAAGAATGGCGGCCTTGTTCAGCTGGAGAGTAGATGAAGATAAAGAAAGCAGTAAATTCATATGGTAATAGATAAAACTTAGCGTTCACAAAAGCATTCTGAAACTTGTTGCATGAACTTGAAGGTGTCATTAGGATTGCCCTTTTTAGTTTGGACTTCGGAGAAGAATGATATCTACCTTGGAAATGTTCGGAACCAGGGCTCTTAGATCATAAAGCCTCTCATTAAGCCTTTTCCTTCTCTTTCTCTCAGCGTGCAGGTTCTTGGAATGAGGCCTCTCCCCAGTACGTCTTCGATACTTAGCATCGTCCTCAGTATCATCCTGATCACTGCAATCTGGTATTGAATCTGACCTCCCATTGTCCAGCTGTTTCATCGAGTCCTTGTCATTTCCTTGCTGCTGGTGGTGTTTGTTTGCTAAGCACTCCATAAACTGCATATCCAAATTCTCCAATCCTGTTCCTAAGGAATTGCAAATGCCAATTTGATCACCATTAACGTCATAAGGATAATCCAAGTTCTCCAATGCTGTTGCTGGGGACACTGGTGACTGGAAGTGGCTAATTCGATCCCTATGTTCTCCATCGTCAGTCATAAACGGCTTTGATTGATGCTCACTTGAGAAAATGAAATCCATGTTGGTTGCGTTTACTGAGGCTTCATGGTCCACTATCAGAAAGTTGCATTGTGATGCTACAAAGTCTATGACATTTTGATCTTCAGGTACCTGTGAAAGGAATATTTACAATGACACTGTCACTTCGTCAATGAGGAAAATGTAACAGTATGCTGATAATGCAGAATGTCGGAGTGCGGGACTGTAACTCCAACGCAAACTTGTATCTAAGTAAAAGAAATTAATCTGTGCCAGAGGATAAATCATACTTGTTTGGCAACAAACAGCTCTACCAGTCCTCCTGGAAATGGAATTAAAGCTCTTGTTCCAGTTGTTTCCTGCATGAATAGAGAAAATCTTAGCTCATTACATGGCCTATTTCTTCTAAGTGCAGACTGAAGGAGAGAAAGTAGTTACATTGTCTAAAGAACCGAAATTACTCACATCAAGAGCATTTGGCTCTGCGCTATTAGAGTAATTTAACCATCTGGGTTGGTTTGACATCAAGGCCTGAGTATGAATCCTGTTCAAGAACTAAATTGACGTAAGTACTAATGTAGACCATAATCTATAAGAAATAAGAACAAAAACAGGATTGATAATTAAACGATGTGTTACCCGGATTCAAGGGGCATTGAAGAAGGCAATTGGGCAAGCAGTTCGCAACATTTAGTTCTGGGATGCTGAAGCGTAAAATCCCGGCAAGGAAAAGCTGAAGAAACAGGGAACTGAAGTTCTTCTCGACCAGTTTTAACATCCTCTGTCCCACCACAACAACAGTCCACCCACTCAAGATACCTGAAACTCAACAAATCATTAAAAGATAATCAGGAGACGCGAAACTTGAGAGAAAGTGAATGACTGGTAAAAAAGGGACATGATTTCAATAAATATCCTACTAACCTTTGATCATCTGCCAACTTCCAAACGACACAATAATCCCAACCTTTCAAACCCACAATGGGTCTGAGTCTCTCCATGAAGTTCTGCACCACATTCATGATGTCACCTACAATGATTGATTAGACATGTAGTCCAAAGTTGGAGCCTTTTCGTATTAAGGAATTCCATATCCATTTAAAAACTTTTAAAGTAGCTTGAATTCCATATCCATTTAAAAACTTTTAAAGTAGCTTACACAGACACATAGGCATGCACATAACTATCCATCGGAAAGCACCCAAACTGTTAAACCAGAACATATAACAGAGACTCACTTTTACTAGCACAATCACAGAATATGTACTTGGAGAATGATACAAACTTGGAAGCTGGAACTAATCTTCGGAGTTCCAAAATCTTTGGGGCTGTCCCTTTCGACTCAACACAGCAAGAAAGACAAAAAAATGAACGGAATAAAAGAGAAGCTTATACAAACAAAATCAAGGATATGGGTACAAACTTCAGGTGATAGCAATAGTTAACTGCACTATCATCCCAGTTACTCCCTGAACGCAATCCAAAAAGTTTATATCATCTTTTTGGACTTCATAAACTATAGAATCAAGTGCTCAGCCATATAATAACAATCGGCTCCCTTTGGGCCAACACTTCTTCTCAATGTACATATATATGAACTTCTGGCCGTTGTTTTGGTAGGTGAATGGGAGTGCTTGCATGAGAGAGAGGGAGGGAGAGAGAGAAAGTGCTTTCAATTTTCAATTTTTTCTTTGAAGATGCAACAAAAAGGTTGGCCATTTGTACATGTAGCGCGCACACCACAATCTGTTAAAACATAGTTTGACGCTATGTAGGAACCGTTCGATCATTTACAAGGTTGCCATGAATGGACATAATTTGGCATGCAAATTTGATATGCTAAGTGGGTTTGTAGAGTTAGAAGTTTTGGTACAATATTTATATGTTATAATGATGGCAGGAGCATATTGCATGAGCTAAGATGGCGTACAAGACCCTAACTACCTATACTGATATATATCAAAGTTTTTGATTCGTTTGGTTAAATATTCTTTCATGTCGTAACTACTCTTACAACTTTGAACCAAAATAATGAACTATACAACAGCTTTTCTTGCTTTCTAAGAGATTGGAAAGAAGTACAGGCTTTGGTTTGTCCCCTAGTTTGGTACATAAGCTAACGGTCCATCACAGAGTGTGACATCGGAGAGGAAGTCTTGCCGTGCTTTTCCTTTTAAGACGTAATGGAGATTTTGTAAAATTTAATTCTTTAACAATGGATAAGGAATATCTACTTATTGATAATTTTGCATTGATAAAAAAAAGGTTGAAAATCAAGTTTCAGCCAAAGGTTGTATAAAGTACTAGAATTAAATTCCGTGCTTTAAACATTTTTTTTTAATTTTATTCATGTATTCTACATTTTATTTAAATTAAAATAATTATCTATGTAACATAAACTTAGTATTCTTAATTCTATGATTATATACTATTTTATTTTATTTATAATAATTCATTATCTATTATTAACATAATTTACGTCAAATTACCAGCTCTACTAATTCCTAGACATTACAAAATAAATCTAAGTGTATGACAAATAATTATATATACAACTTATTTTATAATAAGATTGTAACTTGTTATAAAATTCTAATTAAATAATAAATATGTTAATTATTTATATATGTGTATTCAAATATGAATTTTAAGTTAAATTAAATTTTAAAATTAAAATTAAGAGTTATTTTCTTTTCACATATATTTGATATCATTAATACTTAATAAGTTTTAGTTACCTTGACTCAAACTTCTTTTAAACTTTTTCCATAGTACCCCTTTTAAAAATTATTAAAAAATAGATCAATATTAATTACTTTTTTTGACAATTTGTTATTAATAAGAATATACAAGTAACAACAATCATCTAATAATATATATGATATGAAAAAATATTTAGTTTATTTTTTTACAAAAAAGAAACAAAATAAGTTAGGACCATATAATTATGTGTAAGCCTATATAAGCTTCGAAAAATAGCCCAAGTTCAGTCTTATCTGGCCTAAAATTAATAAACATAACTTAAGTTGAATAGATTTCTGAGTTTGAAACTTTTTTTTAATATTTAGGTTCTAATTTGGGATTGAATTTGAACTCATATCCAGACCTAGTCCTTTTTTTAATATTTAGGTTCTAATTTAGGATTGAATTTGAACTTCATATCCAAACCTAGTCCAAAATTTGACTAAAAAAGTCTTAGTTTTGAGCTTCAATTTCTTTGATTTTTCTAGCATATGGTCACTTTTAGTTTTTCTTTAGCCTCCTAAAACTTTTGTCTTCTCCGTTTCTCATTAATCTTTAGCATATTCAAGTGCTTGTTTTGGTCCCTTCAATTTTCTTTTCTTTTCTTTTTTGTTCTTCTTTAATCATTGGCTACTTCCATTTCTTTCTTTAGTCTGTTCAATCTTCTTCTCTTCTTTATTCCTCTTCCATGACCAATGTTGTGTTGTTTGGTGACCATTTACTAATACTATTAACTTTATTTGAGTTATATGTTCTGTTGGCTAACAGATCCTCTAGTTCCCACCTTATTGGCTAATGAGAATTATAAGATCAAAGATGATAACAACTTGATTGAATCTTTGATCGAAGAGGATGATGATAAGCATTAATCAAAGGTACGAGAGTGAGGTGTTGAACCTTTTGATTGGATTGAGTTAGGTAAGAGCCGGATAGGTTTGGGCTTTAGATCATCTGAAGCTCGATAGGGCTTAAGCTCAGGTGGAGCTAAGCCCGTTAACATCCCTAATCTTATATCAAAAATATAAAATTTGGCCTCCCAATTGATTTAAAAGTCTTTGAATCTACCTTACTCCTAGTTTTCTTATTTGGAGGAGTACCATTTAAAGTTTCAGATCTAGTTGTTAGTCAAGGACTTTGACATGAGATATTGCTTTTCCTTTCCCTTCCTCTGGCCCCTTGTTCTTCCTTTCAATTGATTCCTTCACTTTTGTTATATCTCTCACTTGCTATTTGCCTTTTTAATATATCTACTTCTTATAGATTATAGGATGTTACTACATCAATAACCTGCATTTGTTAGAGAGCAACATAAATTTGTTAGGAAACTATAGCCTTTAAAAATTCAACTTTATACAATACACAAAAACCAAGATAAGATAGCATCTATTTGTACAATTAATTAATTTGGTAAATAGTATAATAAAGATATCACAAATTTGTTATCAAATTACCAATATTCTAAAAGGCTCCAACATTTCAAAATTTCTAGCATTGTTTCTATAGTTTTTCTTTTATTTAATACATTGTTGATAGGTTTACTTGACATTTTTTTTCTCTTGTCTCTCTAATCATCTTCTTCTTTAGGGTTGATTGAGTTGACCATAATTTTCCCCAAGTGTTTGCCAAACTTGTTTCACTTGACGTTAAATTGATGTCTTTATATTAGCATTTGATATATGAATCTTTGGAGAAGCATTTATAAACACTCTTCAAAATTACCTTTGTCTCAAATAATTTTACGAATGCCACGGTCATATGGGATACTGATTAATCTCATCTATTACATATGTGACTTCTCTTTCTTAAGTCAACAATATGGTGGTATCTTATATAGTGCTCAACTTTAGTTTTTTCCTCTTTGGTAAAGTGCACTAGGTACTTTGTTATCTTTTTTATTATTTTTTTACTTTTCCAGTATATTAGGACATATTTTCAACTATATAGCCATCCTCTGCTTCTTTTGGTAAAACTTTTTCATTATTGTCTTTCGAATTATCTCCAAACATGTTAAATATAGGCCTATCCCTTGCCTTTTTTAATTATGCATTGAAGCACTAAGCAGTGATATCAGAGAACAAACCAATCTTTACTCATATAAAAGATATATCTACACTACTTTTATATAGTTCTTTTTATCCAAGCATAACTTTCCTTATGCATTGCCTCCATACTACTTATTTGTCTTTCAAACTTTATTTTATATGTTTAGAAGCAACATTCCACATATGAAATTTGACAAAAATATTTAGTTTTATATGCTTATGTAAATTGGCTTATATATGTCTAAAATAAAATCTATTATCATTTTTTTTCAATTTAGTTTCAAAAAATATTATAATAATGTATGTATAAAGTTGTTAGATCAAATAATATTAATCTTATTAAAGTTCATTAATATTCAAAATTTTAGAAAGAATATGTTCTATATATGAGACATGGAAACTCAGTTGTTGTTATCTACAGTAATGTCATCTATTATAAGATGTAAAGCTTGCCTGTTGGCTCCATATGTTTTGATATATGAATTTTTTTGTTGTAATAATTTAGAATTGCTCCTTCCAAACTAAAAATATCCAAAAGAACTATCTATAATATTCTTAACATAATTCTTAACAATCCATTCATAATATATACTATCCTTATCAAATATTCTAAATCAACCATGCTTACTTTGACATATCTTGTTTTGGAATGCTTCTTCTTATTAAGTGGGGTTACCATGAATTCTCTAATCATGTTTCTTTTTGCACTTAGTTTTCACACTATTATTTTCATTCTTAATGTTTGTGTAATCAAACCCTTCATATATGTTTAGGTTTTTAGTGCCATAAAAAATGTTTCAAATGAATAAAATATCATTCTTTATTTTGGCTTAATCTTCCAATCTTAACTAGTTGCAACATTAAAAGAAGGATACTTAAGTTTCTTCTTATCCTTGTTTGAACTCCTTTTACTACTTTCTATTTCATCATTATTAACCTCAACATCATTATTGCCTAAATTAATATCATATGTGTTAATATTAAACTTAAACACACATTAACCTAAAATTTTAATTTCGCTATCAAATATATCATCTCTAGGCCCTTCATTATAGTAAAACTTACTACTACCAAATAATATATCATCTTCCTCTTTCTTATTATATATTAGACTATTTCAATTATTAGTTATTATGGGTGTTGTTAACCTAAACTAATATATTCATCACTATATGCTCTTGTTGGTGATTGTAAGCTTTTCATATGAAAATAATCTAAATAAACCCTTATGCTAGACAAACTTAACTTCACTATTTAAGTAAACTTGCAATATACTTCTTTTTTCTTTATAATATACTCAATCATCTTTCTAACATCATCATCAATTTTTAGTATCAGATCATCTTCAAGAGACTTATGAGGGAACTTATACATTAATATTCTCAAGTCATACCATAACATAGATTCTTTTTATTAAGTATGAAAGCAATTACACTAAGTTGATCTAACTCTAAACTAAAAGCATCATGCTCATCACCCTCATATAGTAATCTAGTTCAAACATCAAAAGACTACTATAGAAGAAATCAAATATAATTCTATAATCATCTTCCCCAACTATTAGAACTTAAGTTATTTTTCAAATTCATATTCAAAATTTAGATACCTCTTAAAACAACATGATGCACGCCCTATGACACTAAACAAATACTCCAAACCCCACAACCATATTAGAAAAATAATCATATTTAAATAATAAGATCATTTTCATCATATTTAATAAAATTATGAAATTTCCTTTACACATTCCCTTTTGTAAAAATTTCCTACTTCATAAGATGAAAAAAAAATGATAACCATAATAAAAAGAAATCATATTCAAACATTAATATAATATTAAGTCATATTTAATAAAATAACAAATTTGCCTTTATACATTCCCTTTTATACTTTCTTATCCTAATTTTCTACCCCAAAAATTTGAAATTAAAAACTAAACATGTAATTCTTTGATCTTTTGTCCCCAAATTAATACTTTGAGATGACATAAAATAATAGGTGAATTAAATATTATATGAAAAATTACATATGCAATGCATCATTCATATGAGATTATAAATAAATAGACTAACCTAATTTCACCTTATTAAACTAATTATACAATAACTATAACGAGTTTACAAAATGGGAGCTTCACCACTACTTTGGGATTGGTTTTAAACTTTTACTTTGGAGTAACTAAGAGGATCCACTTAGTAATCGGTAGTCTTTGAACTTCAATGCTTTCAAACAGTAACAATTAGGAAGGAGGCAACGTTATTGACACCACCGGAGAATTAGATGGCCACAATGTAATCAAGTTATCTTACAGACTTTGAGAACGATGATGCCACCTTTCCAAAGGTGATATGAGATGATAAGTGTTTATCTTTTACTAGTGTCTTTTTGTGGCATCATTTTGAGGGGATCAGATCTCCTGTTTCGGTTATATTGTTCCAATCATATTCTATTAAATCTCATTCACACATTTACGTAGGCTCCATATAAATATATAGATGAAATTTAATGGAACACTGTAACTAAAACAGAAGATTTGATCTACATTTTGAGTACCTTATAATTCACTTAGCAAACAGGATCTAACAGTGGAGTGTAAGATGATAATTTATTAAAAGTTTACATGGAAACTGGAAAGAGAGTTTTCAGATCTTAATGGGGCATTTGATAATTGTTGAAATCATAAGGAGATCCAAAGAAATTAAATCTTTTCTCATGCCAGATTTTGCTAAATATAGTTAAACTTATATATATGTTATCAGGAACTATAAATTTTTTTATATATTAGATTCTAAGTTTTATTTAACTTCTTGATCTTTTCATTAACAAAATGAATATCAAAGTAGTATAAAAATAAAATTTGAGACGACTAGCACTTGATATAGTCTCAAAGATTTATGATAAGAATTCAACATTTCTTTCTCTTTTTTTCTCTTTCTTTTCTTTTATATGGAATAAATTTAGTTGTTCATCTTTATAAGTTAGGCAATTAAAGAGGACGTTTATATTTTTAAATTTTCAATACCAAAACTACGTGTTCATAATTTTAGACTATATGCCTCTTTCATTAATTTTCATTAAAATTATAACTATAAGCTTACATATAATATTCTTTTCTCTGACATTTTACATGATAAGTAACTCTAATAAAAAATTACCTAACCTTATTAAATTATATAATATCTTTATGTTAATGGAAAATAAAGACAAAAATAACAACATCATCTTAAATAGTAGAGCGAGATGTAATTATTTGATAAATTAATTTAATATTCATTAAAATTATTTACCATATGGAATGATCTGAGAAATTAATAAAAATTGACATTTTAATTGGTAATTTTTGAGAATTATCAAAATTATTTTGAAATTTATTTTTAGAACTTTAATACCTAAAACTCCTCTTTCATATTAAACATTACCAAGTGTTACCATTTGTCAATGACCACCTTTAACTTATGTGATGTAGTTTTAAAACAAAATAATTAATTTATAAGACATATGACACAAGATTTAATGAGAAAAAAAACCCTAAGCATATAAAGAAACCTAGGTCTGTCTAAGATTAAGACCAAAACCACTACTATTATTACTAGTATTTAGAATTTCGTACCGTATCGGCCCAAAATCTGTACGGTATTTTAAATTTCGGAATGAAATTTGAATACCAGTTGGTACCAGCCGATTTTGGCTATACCGGCTAGTATGTAAAATACAGGTCAAATATCATCCAGTACTGGAAATTTTAAAATTTTGAGATCGGTCGGTATGCAAAATATCGGTCAAATACCAGCCGGTATCGAAAATTTTAAAATTTTGGGAGATTTTTTTTGCAAAATTTTAAAAAATTTTCAAAATCTCTCTCACTACCTCCCTCCTACCTTTCCTTGCCCCTCTTTTTTCAAAGTTTTTAAAATAATAATAAATATTTTATTACTAATAATAATTATAAATTAAATAAAACTTAAAAATA
>JANSVA010000218.1:47073559-47089043 GCA_025504915.1 Erythroxylum reticulatum | reverse complement strand
ATTGGGGTAAAGTTGATGTTAGTATATGTCAATGCGAGGAAACCCCGATCGTGGCAAGGATAAAGAGAGAAATATTGTTTATGATCAATTGAGATCAAAGTATTACTATTGTAAGATAGTTTGTGATCTGTCAAAAATAAATCTCTGGATAGAATGGGATGACCTTGATGATACACACCTAAGCATATGTGACAATAATAATGTCTACTACTTCATCGGGTTTTGGTAACCAGAACACTATGACCTTGTAAGAAACAATAGAAATTGATCTTCTTGAGGTACTAAGAATGTCTGATAAGTAATGATGGAAAAAGTGGATTGATAAAGATTTCATGAACAATATAGATGATAGTAGCAAGAAATCTTCTTTCGAAGAAGAATTTCGTTGAATTAGGTTAAACAGACCAGATGGTTTAATTTTTAAGAATGATCAATGAAGAAACAAATTAAAAATGAATATCTAATGAATCAAAGGCGAATATTAGAGTCCTATTCCTAACGGAGATTTAAGCATAAGAAGTAGAATATCCTACTGAGAGTGCATGCATTTTGTTGATGTAAAGTATCCAACTATGTGATTGAATTCTTAAATTTGAGGTGACATTAAGTATAAAAGATACAAATTTGATTTGATGAAGGTGCTACCAACACAGGAAGTTAAGATTGCAAATAAATTGAAATGTGTTGAGAAACTAGTATGAATAAGTAGGCATTAGAATAAATCCATATTAAACTAAGAGAAATCAAATAAATTGACAAAATCATTTGAGAGAAGAAGTCAATTGGGAAACTAAAAATAATATAAGAGAATACAAACTCATTGAGGAATTAGATAATTAAAGAATTACGAGAACAAATCATGGGCACAAGGAGTTTTGGGTTATATCTGTTGGAGTTAGCAATGCTCCCGATAGTATTATGGTATTGAAGATTAAGGTGACCCAAGCAAAATTGGATCAATTAGTGACTATGATTATAGAGGATATTTGGAGTGTATTCGAGAAGTGAAGAGAATATTTTTGAACATTTGAGATTAATCTTACATATCATAGACGTAGAAACAATTATATGCCAAGTTTAATGAGTGTGAATCTTAGCTTGCTCAAATAAAATATTGGGTCGTATAGTATTTGAACATGGCATATTCGGAGAACAAAAGAAAATATAGGTAATAATAGAGAGAAACACTCTAAGGCATCTATGAGAGATTCGAAATTTTCTAAAATTAGCTAAAAATTGGACCGTGCCGGATTGTTAAAGGGTTTTTACTGATCTTAGCCCTTTGACAAAAAAAATGTTTGAGGAGAAACCTGTAAATCGTATGAGTGATTAATGTAAAAAGAATTTTGAGGAATTATAACATCAATGCTAATTACATTAGTTGAATATGGAGATTTGTTATATACAGTGATGTTTCACAGCAGAGATTAGGATGAACTATAATGCAACATAATAAAGAGATTTCATACCTATGGAGACAATTAAAGTCTCATGAGTTGATTGTTTAATATATGATTTGCAACTTGCTGCAATAGTAATTGTTTCGAGAGCTTGGAGACATTTTACATACTGTGGAACATTTCGGATATATATGTAACTATACAAATCATTTAAGTTTGAGGTAATTATTGAGTTTGAAAGAATTAAATACGAGACAGAGACAATAGACAAAATTACTGAAAGATTATGATTGGGCAAAGAAGTATTTTCTAGTAAAGCTAGTGTTGTTATCTGATGTATTAAACAGAAAATTCAATAACGAAATAGCACAAATTTAGATATTGAGGTTACCAAACCTAGTGCAATAAAGAGCATAGAATGTCGAGTTGAATTTTGGACAAATCAAAGTATTATTAGCTATTGAATTTAAGATCAATCCCATATGAAAAGATTAACAAAGCCCAAATAGAGGATCCAGAATTGTGAATCTTAGTGAGGAATTGAAAACAAATATGAATTTTGAGTTGGAATAGGAAAATTGTTACTTTGTGATTGAAATAAGAAGAATGTACTCAATAGAGATGATTGAGTAAAGAGATTACTAGAGAAAGCACAAGTAACAACCTAAGCTAGACATTCTAGTAGAAATATGCTGAAATAATACTTAACTGCTAAGGATGTAGAAATAAATGACTGAATGTTTGAATTACCAACAGTCCTAACTGTTGGAGATATGCTTAAAGCTTATATGTCTAAAGTTCATAGGAATATGAGATCAATGTATAGTTCTAATTGACTACAGGCATAACAATCGTTATCATAGTGAAATCATTAGAATACTGTATAAGGTATTATACGATAAAAAGAGTCATTCGCCCTTACATTTAAATGAAGAAGGCCTAAAAAAATAATATATAAATAGCGTGGCTTAGGAAAGACGAATGAATTTGGTGGATCAACATCGAAGTTATTGAGCATAATGAGCTAGACATAAGAGATGAGTGTATTAACACTGAAGAGATGCGAATTATTAAGTGAAAAGTGAAATGTTTCCGAGGGTACCACCTTAGTAAAGTGTGCTCAGATTAGGAAAAAGGACAAACCAAGCTCAAGTTGTATTAGTCCATATGAAGTTATTGAGAGCATAGGAACAGTCACTTATGAGTTGTATTATCAATAAAGATGTCTCAGAATTATAATGTGTGATATGTGAGTATGTTAAGAAATAATGATATGATCTGATAAAGATGTATTGTCGGCTTACGAAGTGAAAATTTTGGAGTAACTTGAATTATATTGAGGGAACAGTTAAGATAGTGTGATATCTGAAGAAATAATTAGAGGATTGATTGATTACATTGACTATAGTCAATTGAAAGACATTATTCGAGTGATGAAGTTAAATAGAAGAACAAAGGAATATTTGAGAAAACAATACCCCCGCTTTCCTGATTAATTAGATAAGAATTTTAAGGACAAAATTTATTAAGGAGGGGAGAAATGTAACATCTCGTTCCCATATTAAGAGTTAGAACCCAAAAATATGGTACATGTGAGATCAATGAGGGATTAAGAAAAATTCATCTCATGCTCATGCATAATGTTAGCATACACGCACGTGAAGTTGAATTTTGCACACATTAAGATGAATGTACATGCATTTATTAACATTTCGGGTATAATTGATTTATTAATGTGATATTATTGAGAATTGTGATTTATTTGTAGTGAAATCCGAATTGGAGAATATAAATTGTTGATTTAGAATTTTTGGTGAATTTTAGGAATAAATTCCAAAAATGTTGAATATTATTAGACTAGGAAAAGTGCCACTTGGTGAGTAAATTGATGGAAGGAAATAAAAATAAGAAACAAATGATATTGGGGAATTGTTAAAAAT
This sequence comes from Erythroxylum reticulatum, assembly GCA_025504915.1. Classification (NCBI taxonomy): domain Eukaryota; kingdom Viridiplantae; phylum Streptophyta; class Magnoliopsida; order Malpighiales; family Erythroxylaceae; genus Erythroxylum; species Erythroxylum reticulatum. The sequence goes on along the minus strand of JANSVA010000218.1, from coordinate 47,085,703 downwards.
GATTTTAGAAATTATTGAGAAAATGACTTTGAAAATTTGGAGATGACTTTAGAATTTGTGAGAAGATGTTATTAAGAAAATTTTGGTGATAGTTGGAATAAAAAGATAGGAGTTAGTTGAGAAACTAGTTAAAGTATTAAGAATTAGACAAGTGTCCAAATCTTAAGCTCACATTCCTTTTAACTTTGAAAGACAAAGGCACTGTTTTATCTTATCTTAAAATATCTTCTTGGTGGCTTTCTTCATGAAGCTTCTTCTTCTTTTTCTTCTTCAGATCTTGTTTTGCTGAACCTTCACCAAAACTACACTTTGCTTTCCTCTACCTATTGCTACTCCCATTTTGTTGTCTCTTTCTTTTAACCATAAGAAACCTAACCCTACAACCTTAGAATGTGGATGATCTTGTGATATTGGAAAGCTAGAGTTCAAATGATTTTGAAGATTTTGGAGTTTTGACAAGTATCGTGTTAACCTTTATGAGAAGTAGGAATATGAGATAAATTGATGATTTATTTGACATTACATGATCATGAAAATAATGGCCATCTTTATGAACACTGTACAAATAAGATGAAAAATCTGAATATAATGTTATTTAGTATTTGATGATTATTCTGTGATCAAATAGCGTAGAAATGATTTTGAGTTAGAAAGAACCACAAAAATATGCACGACAAGATTACAGAGATATGGAAAGTTGATAGTGAAACATATGCTTTGTTTTTCTCTTCACTGTTCATATACGTGAATATTTTGTTAACTTAAGGATAAAAAAATGAATTTAGAGTTAAGGGATAGGTGTAAAGTGATGTCTGGAGGTGAGTAAGAATGATTAAAGTGATAGTTGGTGAAATGAAAATGGAGAATGTACATAAAAGGAAAATGCAGGAGAATGAAAGAAGAAACATAAAGAATGAAGAAGATGAGTGAATGAATTTTCTGTTTTTGATGTATGTGTTTTAATCTGAAATTTGGAGTTGTTTGTGAAGGAAAGTAAAAAATGGGGGTTGAGAGGATTTAGGGAAGTTGATTTGAAAGAAAAGTAAGAATTTAAGTTAGACAAGTTGGTTTAGAAAAAAAGAAAGAAAAGAGAAAAAGGGATAAAATTGTGGTCTAAAACTTTCATGATTAAACTGTATTGATCTAGGAAGATTTTGACAAAACTGTCTTCATTAAAGTTGTATATCTTTCTTTTATCTTTTTTATGATGTAAAGTCTGAAATTTTTGGAGTCTTGGATTGAAAGTTATGGGAGTTCGAAGTGAGGATGTGTGACTAGGAAGTCACAATCGTGCTTAAGCACGATCGCAACCCCGCTATTGTTCACTAAATGTTGTGATCGCGACGAAACAAAATCGTGACTCTCTCTTTTATTTTCTTCTCTCACACCTGTGACTCCTGTCCCTCACACCCATGAGTATTGATTGTTGGAGTGGTTTTTAATTGTCACTCTGTGACATTGTGCTCTCTAATACCCTAGAGCATTTTGCAAACTGAACAATCTCGCTTCTTTGACCATAACTTCTTCTCTAAACCTCCAAATGACTTTATTCTTGAACCAATAGATTCCTAACACATTACTCTACCTCTCCATAAAAATTTATAGCATTCTGAATTGATTTGAAAAATATTGATGGAATGAAAGCGAGGGAATCTGTTAGAATAGTATGAATTGGAATATTTTACTAAACATACTTCGGTATTTTGACAATATCTTGTTTTGTAGTTATCCGAATGAAATGATTCTTAATTTAGATTAAATTAGATACAAAGGGATACAATTTTCTAAAGGAGTTGAAATTAATTCTATCTCTATAATTCCAGATTTTTGAATTAAATTTGAGTATAGGATACTGTTTAGGCTTATGAACAGTTCGAATTATTTGGAATATAACTTTTAGAGTACTGAACTAAATTGAATGATCTTGGTGTCCTTAAAAACTTAAGACAATGGGGAACATTTTTCTAGAAGAAAGTATTGCCTCCAAATTAATTCATTTTCCTTATCATAATGTTCATGGAAAATAGACCCAAAGGTTTAGAAATTTGGAGAACTTATAAAAAGGAATGAGAGTTTGGATAATGTGTGATCTTGTAATGTTGGAATAACATTAGTGAATGAGTTGTTGATATCAAAGTACCAAAGGTATAAGTTTATTGGGAATAAAAATATTCATATGATTGTATTTGTGATTCAAAGGAGAGGAGTAATGTGCGTCAAGTTAAAGTGAATGAGAATTGGTTTTTATGAGAGTAAATAATGCCAAAAAAAATAAATGACGAGAAATCGGGTTGTAAAATGAGAATGTCGATAAAGTGTGAAATTTGATAATATATCCAGGATTTTCATTGAGCATGCATTGTACATAGTCCGTATACATATTTGTGCATAAATAAATGCTCATATTTGTGCAAAGTTATTAATGTGAATGTGCAATGTGTGTATTACATAATTTTGATGTGCAGGATAAATGTCCGCATTCAGATGTTTCCAAATCCTGGAAGTTAACGTTAATTTGGAGCATATTGTGAATCGACTTAGATAGTCTTATTTTAAGTGTTTGTTCTGTTTTAAATTTCTGCATTGAATTATTATTAATATGATTGATGTGAATATACTAATTCCGGATAGTGAATGTTTGAGGAGTTTGCTAAATGTGAAGATATCAAAATGCTACTTGTATGTGAATTTCATGAAATAAGTGATACATGATTTGATTATTAAATGTTGGCATATGAAAGAAAAAGTATTCTCAACTTAATTGTTGAATATCAGACTAAGGTCCAATGATCAATGTGAAAGTGATTGTGAACCTGAAATCATGTGACTAATTGAAAATATGTGAATGTGATTTATTCCATTACATGAATGCATGAAAGATAAAGGCAGTTATGACAGGAGTAGTTATCAAAAAATAATTTAAAGCTTAGATTGTGAAAAAGAGCTTCAAGCTCAGTTGTGAATGTACCTGATATCCACTAAGAGATATGGGCCAGTGAAAAAGGCATTCGGTCACAACAAAGTAACAAATTGAAAGTGAGCCTTATGTGCACTGCATATGCATGATATGAATGAGCATAATGATTTGAATGACTTCTGAATGTGATATATGTTGAATGTAAAATGTGAAATGATTGATCAAGTGTATGTGATTCAATATGATTAATACTAAAATGATGTGAATTATGTGAATTGTTTATGTTATGTGATTGAGTGAGCTATTGAGGATAGTTACTCATTGAGTTTGCAAAACTCACCCAAAATTTGCAATATTTTTTCAGGCTCTGAAGAGTTACCCCATTAGACTAACAGAAGTATAGTCACTACATACAAGCAAGAGATAAAGGTCGAGATCAGTTCGCATCTGCATAAGTATTTTCATTAATTTTTGTATGAAAGAATGTATTCCGCAATTTTTGTATCATGTGTATTTGAATACATTTCTGTATGTAATAACTTTCTAAATTGGAAATATTTTACAAATGAGATTGATCAAAGTGTAATAATAATTGTGATTTTGAGTTTTATGAAATGAAAGTATGGACCTGAATTTGATTATTGATTTCCACATACACTTGTGCTATTTGTGAAAAAAAATTATATTGAGTCTTGAGTGTCTGGATGATTGACTGTTCTATCATGTCGCCCTTGTAGGATACGTACTCAAATATTAATCAGGATGTTTGGTGAGAGTGGGGTGCTACACAAAGAATTACATGTTTGTGTATAGAAGATTTAATCACTTAGAAGCGATTGGATAATAAGATTCAAATTTTGCTAAATGCATTGACAATAGAAAGTCAACTTATGGTTAGCAATATCATGGAAAATTGCTAAACAATCTTTCATTGCCTTATCCACCTTGGAAGCAAAATTTGTGGCATGTTTTGAAGCCAAAATACATGTATTATGGCTGCAGAACTTTGTTTCAGGACTTAGGGTTGTCGACACCATTACTAAGTCACTAAAAATTTATTGTAATAATTATGTAGTAATGTTTTTCTCCAAAACCAACAAATACTCAAGAGGTGCTAAACATATAAAGTTAAAGTATTTTGCCATTAAGGAGGAGGTTTAGAAACAAAGAGTGTTTATTGAACATATTAGAACAGATCTCATAATAGTAGATCCATTAACTAAAGATTTACAACCAAAGACATTTAAAGAACATATACAAAGAATGAGACTTGGTTGTCCTTTTGAACGATGCATCTAATGAAGTTGACACTTTGAGCTCGTTGATATGTTTCTTATATACACCATTTATTGTTTCTAATTATAGTGTACACATAATTGTATTATGACATGTCATAATTTGAATTTACTAGAAACATTACTATGGACCATGATGAAATTTTTGTGTCATTTATAGGTCTAACATGATAAAACAATGGTGTTTGTGGTATATGGAAGAGAGTATGTTATGTAATAAATATACAGCTGCCATAACCTACATTTAGTGTTTTTTACCATATTTAGATAATTATACATTTTTTTCAAGGATGAGTTTTGGTGCTTAATTGTAAATGCATCATACTTATATATTAGTTTCATCCAATTTTAGGTCAAGTAGGAGACTACTGGAAGTTGTCGTAAGGCAATTGTCCGAATAACCTAAAACTTAGGGATTGAAGCTAGTAACTTCCCATTCAAATATAACTACTCAATATGATATTATAAGGGAAATATAATATAGAAAAATCTCATTCATTTATTAATGATATATTAATACTTGATGGACAAATCAGATTAAAAAAGACAAATAAAATTGGTTAACCTTTTACCTTATTATATACGTTTTAAGAACAACTTTAAACATCCATTTGAAAATAACACATGGAGAAAAGAAAAGCGAGAAAGGGAGAGAAACTAATTTTATTTTCTATATAGATAAGGTATCATGTCCTCTTTATCAATTACATAGAAAATTAATGATTTCAAGATATTTTGTAATAAAGAGAAAATCAATTTCTCCTTAAAAATAATGACCTCTTAAATAGCACTTGAAACTCATGTAGATATGTATGTTTTCTGCAACTATTTCTCTCTATCTTTTTCACATTCTCTCTTTCTTCTTCTTCTCTTATAATGGTTTAGGTATGGCCTAAATCATTATAAGCTTACTATTGAGCCTTTTTTCAAACAAAAGGGAGCCCAGAGCTTTTTGACGTTCTTGACTAAAAAGGGGCTTCAAATTACAGATTCCAACTAACGACTCAGCTTTCTCCGCAGACCGTACCCCACTAACAATCTTGCATTTCATAAGAGTTTTTTGGGAGAAGTTTTTTCACGTAAATGGATAGCTGAGATCAATTAGCACATAATTGATCAAGAGTTAGTGGAGTGGAGGATTTGACGGGGAGTTTTCCGTGATAAAGACCTAGTTTTTTCCTGAGGTATGACGTGATGTTTATACAATTCAAAGACACCAAAAATCTGGATGATGCCCATCTAAAGCAATCATAATTGTGTTGTCCGTTGAGTCTTGTCAGTTTTCGTTTTATACTATAATCCCGTTACCTCTCACCGGAAGAACGGCCAGAACAAGAACCTGAGAAGTAGTTTATAGGCATGTGGTCCTCTGATGCCTATCGTTACGTTACAGTGACAAGTGTCCGTTTTAAAACAACTATAAATCATAAATGTTGTCTAATTTGGCATGCAACAAAGTCCACTTGGAATCTTTGGTAGGAATTTTGTGTCAGTTTAGTTGACAAATGGAGACAGGAGGCTTAATCGAAACAAGACTCACTCTTGTTCATTAAATGAGAGGGAAAAGATAGGTTGGCTTTGTTAAAACTGGACTACTAAAGATTAGGCAGGTCCTGTAATGTCTTCCCCATTAATTATACATCCTTATCAGTCACTCGCTTTCAGGTTCTGGTAGTACAAGCAACCCCCAAAGGTTTTTTAACAATTAGAACAATCATCAATTAAAGTTAGGAGTTTGGCTAGACTTTCCAATCTCTCCCGTTAGTTACAACGTTATAATTATAAGCCTCCATCAGGCTCTTTCAAGTTTTTGTAAATAAGCATCAAAGCTAATGAGGTTTGATTCAAAGCTCGAAAGAGTTAAAATTCTATGGCTTCACATGTTATTGAAGTTATCTACGCTAATTTCCTTTTTCTAATAGTTCTATCTTTGACTAATTCACCCCACACTAACTTAACAATGGAGGATGATGACATGTTTTGGTTAAAAATCTTAAAATCATATAGCTCGTGGGATCAAATTTGGACACTTGAGATTTTTCTTTTCAAAAGTTGTGAAATGGCTTTCTTCATCGTGAGTATATGTAGAAGTCCAAGATTAACAGCAAGAAGCCGTGATTTGCTTGGAATATTCTTCGGTTTCAAATAATGTATGCTACTACTGCTATGACTTTCTGATCTTCCATTGTTAAATTATCAAACAAAATCCAGTAATGTGTGGTTAATGGAAACTTATTGCCCTAATCAATCTAATCTTTAATCATCCCTCAAATTTGAAACACTTCCTTTTGTTGTTCTTATTTGGAAGAGAAAGGAGGACGGCTACATAGATACAAAGAAAGAAGTCAGCAAAAGGGTATAATCTATTTTATAATTAAGATAGGTACGTACTGATAATATATAACCTTTCAATAATGTAGCAATAGGACATTTCTTTACCAAGTTTTTTAGTTCATTCAAGAACCTTTTCCACTGTTGTTACACTTGTCCATGTTCATGTGATACTAATCTTCTTGTTTTAGTTTAATCATTCAATTTAAGGGAAGACAAACAAGAAGTAAAGTATACGGCCGTCGTTTAATGACTACCCCTTCCTATTGCATCATTACCAAGTGATTATTGTCATAAATTGTTCGTGAATTCTCCAGATTTAGTTTTGTCAACTTTGAAAAATCGATTTTTCAAATTAAAAAAAAATGGAATTACACAGGGTTATCTAGAAGCTGCTATGTCAATGGATATTGGAGTATTTGACCCAGTGGGAAGCTTCTAAATGCATTGAATGTTAGTTTCATGGTACAAATCTAATAGATAAGGCCTGCCTTAGGATGCCAGTATCTATCTTGATCATATGCTTTCGCTGATATAATCATCTAAATTACTGTGAAATGATTCATCTAAAATAACACAAAGTCCAACCTTTATGAATTATTTTTTTTATATTATAATATATTTCTCATAATCTTAATTTGAGTCGATAGAAAAATGTTCTCACAATTTAACTGATACTTCAACATTTAATGGTCAACGACCAAGACAGCCATCCAATTTTATAGGAGTGACACCGCTCTCATCATATCAAATCAATCGGGACTTGCGTTTGCGTACAGCGTAGATTCCATATCAAAAAACTCACGAGGAAACGACAAATGGCGCAACCACAGAGCACAACTACACCAAACTTGTTAAAAGAACAATAACAAGAGGAGAAAGATGCGTGGTTTGCTAATTCTATTTCGACATTAGATTCACCTTTTTTGACACTATATTTATAAGATGTCACCGCATTTTATTAAAAAATTTGTCTGAGAATTTATTTCCTCAAATTTACCTTATAATTTTGATTTCTATTTTTCTTTATACTAAAAAAAAATTTAAAGGCCAACTACTAACCACGACAGCATTAAAAGGAGGTGTAGCTCACCTCACAATTTCAACCAAAAGCATGTGTGATGTGCTCTTGATGCTCTGCAAGTGGGTCAGGTGAATTCTATATCATTTACTCCCATGTAAACTCGTTCTCTCTGTTTTCCTCTGTGCGCGCTGGTCAAACATGTGGACAAACTGAAAAGATAACAGCTTTTCTTTTTTCAAAGATGGTGACGTTAAATACTAAAAGAAGGTGTGCATAGAAGAGAATGGTCAAATACATACAGCAGGAGCCAGTGTTGTTTCTCCGATTAACTTTCTTAGTTTCTCTTTCTCCAAGTCCTGATATCCACTGGTTGTTGTGGGTTTCCTTTCCTTTCTCTTTTGATATCTGTTTTCCAAGTTTTTGCATGCATTTGCTTGCCTGTAAGTATAGTTCTTAGCAATCAGAATTTTCTAGAATCTGGCATTTTTTATCATTTGTTTTATTTTTGTGGCCTTCCTTCTTTGGTTGCTTGGAGAGATTAATTAAGAGGTTAAGAAAGGTAGGATAAACGGAGAAAGTTGTTGTAGAAAGGTTACCTTTATTTTTGGGTTGAAAAAAATTCATTCAATGATGCCTGTTAAATGAGCAGCTTGCAATTACTCTTTTTTGTAGGATTAGTCATCTTTTCTCCGACTTCTGATTTGATTTTTCCCTGAAAAGTGGATAAGCAAGACAAATTAAGTTTTGAGATCTGGTGTTTTAAAGATAATTATCGTTTACTAACAAGTCCTGAACGCGGTTTGGTAGTTTCTAACCTCAACTGAGCTCGGCTTTTGGGAAAGGATCCAAATTCTTGGGTGCGTGTCGGATTTCTTAGTTGTTTCTGAGAAAATATCTTTTGGACGTCTTTCTCTCTTTGATGCTTGCCGGGTGATCGACTATTGTTTATTAGTCTTGCTATCTGTGAAATTTTCAGGGTCCTATTGATAATGGATGCAAAAAGATTCTTTAAAGATATTTTGATTGTTTTTTGGTAATTTGAGAATAGTCCTCACCCAATTTTAACTCAGGAATTTCAATTTGGAAATAGGTACCAATTCTGTTAAAATTTGGAAAACCAACCTCAAAATAGTGGAAGAATCAAGATAGCCAAAGTTGTTTTCTTTCTCTTTTTTATCTGTTATGTGAACTGATCATATTGCTTTGGTTTCAGTGCTAGAAGCTGATAGAGAGATGGCTTACAATGGAAGGGTACATCCAGATTGCGTAAATGCTGCCAACCCTTACCATGAATGCGGGGTGGCTTGCCTGGAGCAAATAGCACAAGGCCAGGGACGGAAAGAAAAGAAAAAGTCAGGTACTTACTCCTATTACCATCTTGGAAGATTCTGCTTTTGTGTTTTATTCTATGATGAGAGAGGTTTTCAATTTTAACAAATTTTTTACCCAATTAAAGCCAGCAAGTTCTTCATGCTTTTATAGTTCTCCGTCTGGACTGTCATGAATCCATTTATAGGTGCCTGTATTCTAGCTAGTCTTTGCTCTAGATTCTTTTCTCGAACTGCAGAAAGCAAGCTTTGAAGCAGATTTGGGTGAGAGATGGTTTTTCACTTTCTTACTTAGCTTGGTCAGTTAGACTGGGATCTGATTAAGAGTTGGATTGGAATCTGATCATGACTTTTGCAGTTTTACCACAGCAGTCGTTTCTGTTAACATCAATCAGCTTTAGCTTCTAAGCATATGGTTTATTGCTTCCTTAATTTTTCTTTTTCTGAATTTGTATGTCACATCTATCTTTATCCTCAAGCCTCAACTACCGTGAAATGTATGAGATTATGTAGAGACAGGGTTTATTGCTCCTTACGGGACTAGGACTAATAAATGCTTGAGTAGTGGCGTTTTGTAATATCTGCTAAACCAAGGTGTAATATCTTCTTTTGATTTCTTCATTTTCTCTATCTAGATAAGCGTTACGTTACAAAAGATGGTACCAAAAGCATGGATGGAGGAAGAAGGACAGACAAATCTTGCCCTAAGGCATCTAACCCCTTCCATGAGTGTAACAAATATTGCGATTATAAAAATGCTGAAGCAGATCGTCAGGGGATTGGAAAAAAATCAGGTTCTTTCCCCTTCTCAAAATGACATCCTTTTACTGGCCTATCTGGAGAGAATTCTTTGAAAAGATTAAAAAACAATGTTCAGTTGGGGTTGAGAGGCTTAGGCTGAACGGAAAAGTGGAGAATGCAGTGAAGTGATTGTAGAAATTGCATAAGCACATCATAATTGAAACAACAGTCACACTAAAAAGGACTGTATAGAAGGAGTGGCAAAGAGGATAAGCGACCTCTCCTTAAGCAGAAAGGATGTCATTCTTGTCACTCAAATGGAAAATTAAAGATTTGGTATAGGTACTGAAATTTGTACATTCTGTTATGGATCATCAAAATAAGGTTTTAGGAAAGCTGCGATTGAACTTTCTTGTGTTTAGTGAAAGAATGTATACCATTGTATTCTTTAGTCTCTACTATAGCCCGAGAGTTTAGCAGTAAGCGGGGTTTGAGGCAGCATATTTTGTGTTTTGTAAAGTTATCTCTCAATACATATGTCCTTGGATTTCTCCATTTGTGTGTGTGAGACAGAGAGAGAATAATTATGTTGTTTAAATCAAGTTTACTATAAGCATAATGTTTAGAAATAGTAAAAGCCTATAGGGTTTGGCGATCCTCATCTCCCTAGTATAAATCCTGATTTTAGCTAACTGTTTGATGGCAGTTGCTCATTGATTTACTTTAATTGCAGGCTTCCTCAAACTTGACAGTTTTGGAAGAAAGCAGAAGCGATCCGAGTCCCAGCCAAAGTCTGCAGAAGTGGCTAATAATATCCTATCACCATATCCAAATGGAACTCCATCACCTCGTTCACCTTATTCTCTGGAAAAGAAGGTGGGATCAGAGAACAGCCAATCTTTCTCCTCCTCTCAGCAGCCTTCTGAGGAAAGTCACTCGAGGAATCATTCCTTTGACCAAGGGCAAGTTCAATCTTCTGAAATAATGCCTGTATCAGGGCCTATTACGGTAGCTCTCTTGCTGTCTCATTTGTGAAAAGTCTTTTATTTTTATGCATGCCGTTTACTTACCTCTGCTTTCTGTTTATCTTTCCCTTTATGGAAGCCTGATGGACCCAAAACTCCTACCAAGATTAGTTTGAGTTGCTTTGCTATAGGTCCACCAATTGAACAGGAAGGAGACCATTTATCACCTAAAGAACCTTCTTCTCCAGTTGCACAGAATGTGGAAGAAGTTACTACCGGTTCAATTATTAAGTCCATGGACTTCTCCTTTTCAGGCATTTCTCGTGCTTCAGAAGACAGTGACGGGGATGAGATTCGATCTGTTATTTCTGATTCCTGTGTCTCAGTAGGAAAATATCATGTGAGAGCAAATGTGGCCTCTATTCTGGGGTTGATTTTTGAAAAATATGGAGACATTGCAGCCAATTGCCGGTTGGAGTCAACTTCACTTCGTGCTTATTATTTAGAATGTCTCTGCTCTGTGGTTCAGGAACTGCAGTCCACTCCTTTCAAACAGTTGACAAAGTCCAAAATTAAGGAAATGTTGGCTGTTCTTAAAGATGTAGAGTCTGCAGGAATTGATGTGAGTTGGCTTCGCGGCATACTCAATCAACTTACAGAAGCCATGGAGCTTAATAACCAGCATCAAACCACTGAGGCATCAAGAATCAATTGTATTCAGGCTATGGAGTCAACAAAGAGAGAACTAGAATCTATGACAAAGGATTTGGAAGAGAAAGAAAAGGCAGTTGCTGATACCAAGACAAGAATTGCTCAAGCAACTGCTAGATTGAATGAGCTTGAGCTAGAATCTTCTCAATTGAGTGAAGCTCTTTTGTCCATCAATTCGAAGGTGGAAAAGATTCAGTTCAAACCCCTGGGAGATGATGTCTTGTAATGCAACTGACTGAGATGGCAAAAACCAATAACTAATTGATATCTCGTTAGGCATTGCTATAACTAGTCCTTGCATGAGATGATGACACTAAGCATTATATTTGCATGTGTTAGTAGTTGTTAGCAAGTTGTATGATGCAAATGTAGTTAAAGCTAAGTTATTGTGATCCTGGAGAATTATGTTGTTTCATTTGTTGTAAACCAGAGTTGATTTGTACCTTCCCCTTTCGGCTTTGCTTTCCCGTGTGTTTGCAGTCTTATGCACATAAAAGCTTTTGGTTGAATCCTGGATTATGCCAATTGTTTTTTACTCCTTATCGCTGCTTTGCGGTAATCAAGTTAAGAATCGGATCCAACGACAATAAATCTAAAACGCGAAGTGATTTAAGATTTTTATAAAAAATTAAATAAAATTTCAACATCCTAATATTTATTAATTAATTATTAAGGTTAATCTTTATTTAATGAAATTTAATAATAACAATATAATTGATAATTTTTTACCAAGTATAACTGTCTGTTTGGTTAGTGTCTTCAACATGCAGAGACGGGACGAGACAGAACAGAACAGGACGGAACAGAACAAGAATTGAAGACAGTGAGATGT
>JANSVA010000218.1:47038138-47073459 GCA_025504915.1 Erythroxylum reticulatum | reverse complement strand
AATTAATTATCTTATTATTTTATTATTTTATTATTATTATTATTTTATTTTATTATTAATTTATTATTATTACTATTATTATTGTGATTATTATTATTATTGTTATTATTTTTGTTGTTGCAAAGGGCATGTTAGGTTTTGTATGTAATTCATAAGGTTATTTTTGACATTTTCAGTTCTTGTCCATAGGATAAGAATTCTTGTACTTCAGTTTTGAAAGGAACAAAAATTTATGTCCTTGTTTTCTGAGGACGGAGCAAAAATGACTGAGGACAGTAAACAAACAACATGAAGGACAGAACTTTTGTGTCTCTGTCCACCGTCCTCACCCATAAAGACACTAACCAAACGCAGGGTAAGTGTGTATTGTTAAGTTTTAATAATTAGGACTTAATTTGTGAATATTTAATAAATCAATGTATCAATCTACGAAATTAGTAAAGTTGTGACACAAATTCAACTCACACAAATAACTTCTTTACAAAAACATTTAGAAAAAATTACGTGAGTTATAAATCTTCGGGATGGTCGCTAATTAAATGATGAAGTACTCCTTCTCGCCTAGTCTTTCTGCAAAAAGTTTCAATACAAAAGAAGGGAATTGTTTAAATGTGTGGGCCTTTGAACTGGATTTGGGCCTGAGAGATAAGTCGAACCTCCCAATAACATCTGCAGAAAATTATGCTGTTTGAGACGGGGAAAGGTTAGCTTGCAAAACAAAGGTTGGTTAAGGATAAAGCAAACTTGGGATTCAACTGATTTTGAAACGCTTTTGAATCCCACAAAAGTACGCGCTTCTCTCTATTTCTCTCTTGCCGTCGCAATAATCTTTTCTAGCAGGTACGTGAATCCACCGATTTTTCTTCTAAGGTTTATGTAACACAAGTGCGTTGATTGTTTAGGGTTGTAGACCGCAGTTTGTTTTTGTTTTGACCTTTTCGTATTTGCCTTGTCTCTGCTTGATTGGGGACTAAGTATTTTTGTTAAAGTTTATGTCTTTGATGTGAATTTTTGTTGAAATAATTGCGAGTTCAGAACTTCTCCAGTGTTTGAAGGAACTGGTCAAGTTGATTGATCCCTAAACATGAATTCTTTTCACATTAAGAAGCTGCTGTGTTTTTTTAAATTATTTTTCTGTTAAATTAATTGAAATGGGTTTTGTTGTGTTGGTTGTGATTTATGGTGACTGCAGTGTTGTACAAGAAGAGGAAAACTGAAGTTTGCAAAAGATGGCTGGAGAAAGGAGAGTACACCCGGATTGTATAAATGCTTCTAATCCTTACCATGAATGCGTTGAGTATTGCTTCAGGAAAATTGCTGAAGCTCTGGCAAGTACAGATAGAAGTGAGTTAGGTGTGTGCCTCATATCTTTTCTCTTTATGTCTTGCGCCAAGTAACTGGCTTTTCATAGTCCATGTATGTGGTTGAAAAGAAAACACTTTTGCTGCACTGTAATATAAGGTTGACTCTTTCCTTTAGCCTCTTGGATTATCTGGCAATCTTGACTGATATAGTTGAAATGATGGTATTGTTTGACATATTGTCTATCAGGCATGATAGTTTTGGAGATTCCAATCTCATATCTTGGCTAGTGAGCTAGGTTATGCGTAATAGTTGCCTCAGGCTCGAGAGTATACGGGAAAAATATAGTCTTTCTTGGTTAGGGCTATTTGGAGAAAGTTGTGCTCTTAAATCTTTGCAAGATATTACTTTTGAACTTCTTGTACTCTATTACAAGAGTGCCGTGATATGGTTTCTATGCAGCTGTTATAATCCTTACTGAAGCCTATCTACTCTTTGCTAGATGATGTACAAGGTAAAAATGGCAGTAATCAGACCATTGTGCATGGTCTTGATGAAGCTGAGGAGCAGCATGGTGGTGGACCAAGTTTTGAAGAAAGTTCTGAAGATGATGACAATGAATCTGTCCAGGAAAAGGAGGAAGTAGATGTTACAAAACTCACAGGCAGGCAGAAGAAATTGTTTGAGTTGAGGCTTAAGATGGTAATTTAGACTTTTATGTTTACAATCCTTCCTTTGCTCCTTTTCGAGTGTTGTAATCTGGTTTTCCAATTTGAATTTACATATTTTTTCCAAACAATGATGGTTTATGGCTGCAAACAGAATCAGGCACGAAAAGCCAACCAGACAGCAATGGTTGCTGAAAAGAAAAAAATGGAACCACCCACAGAATCAAGGGGTATATCCAAGCAAAAATGGTTTGAGGACAGGAAGAAAAAGATAGGCAAACTTCTGGATGCAAATGGGTTGGATATGACAAAAGCATATATGCTGGATACACAAGAGGCAGCTGAAACAAAGTATAAGAAATGGGAAAAGGATCCAGCTCCTTTTGGTTGGGATGGTACTTGCATATCTCTGCTTCTATTTTGATTTGATGTGTCTCTTTGATTACACATTTGATTCTTGGATCATGCATATACTTATGCATAATGGTGCATCTTTTTAACGCCTTATGTAACCATATTGACATGTATCAAATGGTGGGGCCACCTGATTCAGTAAACTACAGCTTATGTGTGAACTAGAGGTTGCTATGCTTTTTAATGGCTTCATTGGAGCTGCATATGATCAACTATTTTCTGCTTAGATCATGGCTTTTATGTTTATTGGCAACAGTTTTCAATCAGAAGACACTCTACAATGCATATAAAAAGAGAACTAAGAATGTTGAGGTTGACTTGGAGGACTATAAGAAGATGAAAGAAGCTGATCCGGAATTTTATCGTGAAGCCTCAAGCCTTCAGTACGGGAAGGTCCTGCTTTGTGAAATTGCTGACTCTGATTAGTTGTAAATTCAGGGCCATCAAGTAACATATTTTCTGCCTGAATCATGCAGGCACCAAAAACCTCTGAGGAGAAGATTGACAGGATGGTAAAAGAACTCAAGGACCGGGAGGAGAAGCGCAAATCATTTAGCCGGAGGAGGAGGTTTCATGAAGAAAAGGACATTGATTCAATCAATGACCGTAATGAGCATTTCAACAAGAAGATTGAAAGAGCCTTTGGGAAGTACACTTTGGAGATCAAGAACAATCTTGAGCGTGGAACTGCACTCCCTGACTGAAGTGTTTACTTTTGTTTCTCTGTGCTCAACTGGTATTAGCCAATCAAACCATGCATCTGTAAGGATTGCTGATAATTCTGTGTGATTGGAGCATGGTAACCTTCTTCTTGGTTGCTGTAAGTTGTAGTTATTGTGACAGATGGTGTAATGCAGGCTGTTATACTTGGAAAGTTTGCTACTATACCTGGCATTTTTATCAATGCATTCTCCACTTGCTCGGTATTGGATAGTTATGTAAACTGAGAAGTACCTGTTATTTAGGCACTGGTCTCAAGCTTGAGCAGTTGTGTCTCTTAGTAAAATAAATACTTTCAGCAATTCGCTGGGGTCAAAAATCGTACGAAGTAACTATATATGTATTGCTTTTTTGATTTGGTATAACAGTATCTCTCTTATTTGCGTAAGGATACTTGTTTCAGCATGACTACAGCCTTGCCATTTTTTAACATGCATGTTGATTTTTTTTTGAAAGTAGGAATTCTAATTTGGATGCCTAAACTTATCTCACGTTTGAACTTAAGTGGAGCCCTACGATTCAGGAGCTTGTTTGGGAACATGCAAGGGCCGCCACATTTTACGCTGCTGTGTGAAAACAGCGTGTCAGACATCTTTACCCTGAATATCAACTTCTATTTGTATTTTTTTACTTAAAAGATTGCCTAGAATCTCTGAAGTACCATACGAGTATTCCATTGGCGTCTAAAGGGTGGACGGCGGTATAGTCAGGACTTACTATTGTATCGCCACTCGAATAGTGGCATCCTTTCGTGTGTCTCTCTCCTTTACGCTGTGTTCAACTTCTTTACTTACAGGTTCTTCTGTTCTTCCTTAAGATCTCAAGAGCAGTATTATCATGCGAATCATTTGTAAAATCATTGAATAGAAGCCTTTCTTGTTTATCACTTTGGTTATCCTTAGTTAATAACTTCTTTTTGAAATATGAACTCTTTAACAGCAAGCCTTTTGCTCTCCATCTCAATGCGAATTGTTGGAATTAGTCCTTCGGTCCCACCATTATGGTTACAAATAAAATAAAATAAAATATGAATTGAAGGATTTAATTGAAACATTTTATGGTTATGGGACTGAAATAATAAAAAAATGTTTGAAAGTATTATTTACTTCCTAAAAGATAGTCACCTACCTCTTATCTCATTAGGAAATGGGCAGTTTCCAATAGATAACATCGCAGAGTCTCTGCATGTCGACATTATCAGCACACTTGAGAGAGATTGGGCCAAGAACTGTTACATTTTACTGTAATTCGCGTTCGGCTTGCCTTGATTGCATAATCCGCTGCGTAAACATGGTACACCAGAACCAGGTTAAATTTAATATAATTGTACATGTTCTTTGTGAAATTGTGCATAAATCTTTGAAAAATGAAAAACGAACTCAGAGATGGATCTTGACTTGAAATACTTTTCTGGAACTTTCTGCACATATCAGTAGTATTCGGTAACAATTTCTAAATCCTTCAATCTCCACATAATTTGTTACGATTTTTTGAAGATCTAGTGACTTATGTTCTTTTTTACGATGTTTTGAAGATCTAGTGACTTACGTTCTTGATCATGTCACTTTAGAGACTTATATCCAACAGTATAGTGCACCATCTTCTTTGATTTTCCCTTCTGCATAAATTAGACATTACAAGCTTTAAATCCATATATTATACGCCGAGATTCATTGAGAAATGAATGAAATACAAGCATTCAAAGTTGAGATGAAACGTAAAAAATATAAGAAAGAACATATAATTTTACCCAGATTTTTAGAAGGCTACTCTATTCCTCTATGTGTGATTCAAATACGGTATAAATGACACCAAATCAGAAAACGAACACCAGGTTTGAATTCAGGAATGGAAATAACTTAAACCGAGATGAATTGCACCACTGTACACGATGGCTGGTGAAGGAACAATCTCATGCTCGTCGATTTTTTTTTAATTTGAAAATTTTCATTAAATAATATTTAATTTTATGAATTATGGTAATTTTCATCTTACTTTGTAAATATATATTATTATTTTAAAATTAGTTTTATGTTTTATAATTAGTATAAAATTAGAATTCTTCGATAAAAATGACCATAATCTAAAAATTATAATTCTTAGAAAATATTATTTAAGCGTAAGAATTATTATTCAAGACAATTAATAATGATGATCATAATAATTTTTCACATATTTTAATTCTTTGGTTGAATTAAAATGCAACTTTAATTCTTCAGCATAATTAATTAAATATTCAATAATAAATTCTTAGTAAATTTAAGTATTGGAATATGAATATATGAATTTATTGTGAATGAAAAATTATATTTTATGTTTATCATCATTATTTTAAAAATCTTGGGTAATAAGTAACTATTGTTCCTTGCTTTCATTCAGGAAAAAGGTATTTATGGCTTAAGTTTGAAGGAGAGTTAGGACACCTCAGAGATGAAATGAATGCACAATCAAGTTCTTTTCGGAGAGTAAAAGGAATCAGTCTCCTCAAGCATGTGATAGAAGTGAATTATAAAATTCAAGAAGTTATATTTGAAGATTGTTCGGCTTTTCTCGTAGAGAACGCAATGTTTGAAGCTTTGTAATACTTTGTTAGAACATGAGAAAGGAATATTCTTGTTAAGAAACGATAGGTGAAAAAATTCTATAAAATGTGTTTATTAAAGAAGATATGGTTTTTGAAATAACTAGGAAGGTTGTGATTTTTCAGAGCACTCTGGGCCTTGTGCGATCCATTTTGTTAGGTGTAGGACACGGTGGACTTAGTGACCTTCTTGTTTTAGGTTAAACATAATAGACATTTTTTTATTTGTTTTTATTTCTTTATATTAGACTGTAATATAACTATTTGTTTGGTTTATTTTTCGAGAGCATGTTACAGTTATGTTCTTATTATTTTTATGAATATAATATGCTTTAATGATGCTTGAATTGAGTAGGAGTTTTAAGAGATTAAATTTACTCTTGGAATTAATCTAATATGAATGGTATTGAAATACTAATGGTTAAGTGTTTAATGTGAGAGTTAATTAGAAACTTAGTGAACTTTTTCTTTCAAATGAAATGTGCACTCATTATCAATTTAGTTAAGTAGAATGTATTAAAAAGGTATTGTGTGTTTAAGAAATTATGGACAAAGAGAGCATTATGGCTACTACTTCGAAGAACTTAAGGGTGAAAAACTTAACAATGACAATTATAAGATTTAGAGCTTGAAAATCCAATATGTATTTGATAAATAAGAAGTTTTAGAATCTTTTAACCATGCGATGGGAGTACTAGAGGAAGGTATAACTACCCAACATAGGTGAGTCAAAGAGGCATATGATGTTTGGAAGCGAAAGAACTTCATTACTCACATTTTGCTACTAAGTAGTATGGAGAATGACATACATGATTACAAGAGGTATGAGACAACTAAAGAGCTATATGGGATGCTTTGAAGTTCAGGATTGGTGGAATTTCACTCACCAAACTGAGGCAACTTACTGTTTAGTTTGATAATTATAAGAAGCACTCAAATGTGACTACGAGACAAGATTTGAGAGCTATGTCTAATACGGTTGGTGAGCTAAAATAAGTTGGCCACACTATGACTAATGAACGAGGGGTTCAGGATATCATTTGCTCTTTGCCTCACAAATAAGAACATATGAAGATCCACTAACTCACTAAGAGAATAACAAGATCTTTGATGGTGTTGTTCGTCATCCTGAGTTAGAAGAGGACCATATTAAAGTGGCTAAGCCAAATACTAAAGTATATGTTGTTGTTTCTAGTCTTGTTAATACTTAAAGCCAAAAGTACAAGTCTAGTGGTGGTTGTAAGAAAAGGTTTATTCCTTGGTGTAAGGAAAAGAAAGGCAAATATGATCACTAAGGTGATCAAAATAGTATGGGAAAGGCACTAATGAAAAAGAAATTTAGGGGAAAGTGTTATAATTGTGGCAAGAAGGAACATTTTGCTAGCCATTGTGGCAAGTTTAAGAAGGTAAAGGCCATTTGTGCATTTTTTAATGCTAATTTTGTTTCTAGTTATGTTTTTCTAAATGAATATAATATTTTATGCATTATAGACTCATATGCCACAGATTATATAGCTAAGGATAGGGATGTATTTATCGAGTACTATTGAATGTCATGTACCGTTGAATAATAACTCTAGAGTTGAAGTGAAAGCATTTGGTACATGCAAATTATATTTGCAAGTTATCCTACTTGATGCCCTATTTGCTCATAAAATTCGAAGGAATTCAGTTTCTGTAATAGTAATTATTTATGGAGGTTATGTTTTAAACTTTCATTTAAATTGTTTGGATTTATATTTTAATTCATATTTATATGGTCATGGACACATTTTGGATGATTTTATTGTGTTGGATGTTGAACCTAATATGTGTAATAGTGTTTGTATTATTAGTTGTTCTATGGTTTCTTCTTACAATAATGTTATAATGTGAATGTATAACATACTAGACTAGGCCCAAAAAAGGCTTGTCTAGCAGGAAATATGGCAAAAAACCGTTCAAAAAAGGAATTAGGGCAGAAAGTCCATTATGATATGTGTGGTCCAATGAGTAACTATTTAGCTTTGTTTATTTGATTTCACATCAATACGAAGCTTTATATTACTTCAAATGATTCATAAATCTAGTTGAAAATCAATTAAATAAATGGATCAAGGTCTTAAGGACTAATCGAGGATATGAATATTTATGTGAACAATTAAAGGAATTAATAGACAAAAGGATAGATAGATCATTAACCATTCCTAGAACTCCACAAGAAAATGCTGTGGTAGAACATAGAAATTGAACCCTTTTGGATATGGTTAGATCTATGATGGCTAAGGCAAATCTACCTATCACTTTCTGAGGTGATGCATTGTTAACGACACCCTATATCCTAGATCTTGTACCCACTAAATTAGTAGCTAAGACTCTATATAAATTATCGGCAAGTTGGAAACTCAATTTTGCCATTATAAAGCCTTAGGGTTGTGTTACTTATGTTTACAAAACCTCCCATAAATATTGTAAATTGGGCCTAAGAGGTAAAAATAGTATATTTATTAAATATTCAAAACATTCAAAATGGTATGTGCTTATTGGTGATTAAGCAATAAGTGAGAATGTAACTGAATTTGAACTAAGGGATGCCACTTTTTTCGAAAATGAGTTTCCTAGTAAGAGAAAGATAAATGAAGATTTATCTCTATATAAATTATAGGATACAAATAACTTAAACATTGTTGGTTAATTACCAAATCTTTCAAAAAATTTACTAATTCAATATGGTCCTAGTGGGAGCAATACAAAAATTGATGAGTCAATTCCGATTTAACCTAGACGTAGTGTCCAAGGTAATATAACATGTTATTTTGATATTGAGGGCATGGTTACAAGTGGCCAAGCTTACTTAATTGTCCTATAAGATAAAGAAGAGTGAAGAATTAAAAGGCTTTAAATTATCCTGTTAAGGAAGAGAATATGAAAGCAGTGGAAGAAAAGATGGAGTCGAAGAGGTCAAATCAAGTTTGAGAATTAGTTGAACTCCCCAAAGGATGCAAAGCAACGAGGAATAAATGGGTTCTTAAATTTAATCTTAAAGTTAATGGAACTATCAAGACGTATAAAGCATGCCTCGTGGCTAAAGTTTACACTCAACTGGGTGGAATTGCTTATGAAGAAATATTTTCTCTTATTGTTAAGTTCATATCAATACACTTAAGTTTTTCTATAATTACTAGTTTGGATTTGGAATTATGTTAAATGGATGTAAAAGCTACATTTTTGAATAGAGAACAAAAGAAGAAATCTTTATGAAGTAACTAGTAGGCTTCATATAGAGAGGCAAAGAAAATAAAGTTTGTAGGCTAAAGAGATTAATTTTTGGTCTTTAACAATATTTTAAGTGGTAGTACATAAGGTTTCATTAAACTATCATTTTGTATGATTTTACAATGATTGATCAAGATCATTGTGTATATATAAAGAAATCTAATGAGAAATTTGTAATAATGTCACATTACATAGATGATATTTTATTAAAAGCAATGATAAGGAGTGTTAAGGAATGATTTTCTTATAATCTTGAGATGAAGGACATGGGTAAAGCTTCATATTTTCTTAGAATTAAAATAGAAAGAAATATTTTCAAGAAATTGCTAGTTCTTTCACAAAAGTAATATATTAAGAAAATTTTATACGTTTTTCAATGTAAAATTGTATGCTTGTAGATACTCCAATTGCTAAATAAGACATGCTCAATAAAGAACTATGTCCTAAGAATCCACAAGAAAAAAGAATATAGGAAAAATATATCCTATTCAATGGTTATTGGGAACTTAATGTATGTTATATTATGGACATGACTAGTTATCTACTTTGTCGTTAAAATGATAAGCAGATATCAATCAAATCTAGGAAGACGTCAATAGCAAGTCGTTAAGAGATATTTTTAAGGAGTCATGAACTATTCTTTCTACCAAGCATGTGATTTGAAATTGAGGGATTACACAAATGTTGATTAGGTAGGAGACTTAGGCGAGAGAAAGTTTACTTTTGGATTTGTCTTTTTACTAGCAAACGTGTGTAGCCTTCTCTACCATAGAAGTTGGGTTCTTCACATTTGCAATTGCTATACGAGAAGTCGTCTAACTCAAAAGATTTTTGAATCATTTGGGGATTATTGATGATTCATCGAATCCTGTTTTGGTGAATTATGATAACTAAGTTACAGTTTCATTTATAAAAGGCCTCATATATCATACTAGAACAAAACATATAGATATCAAATATAACTTTGTGAGAGATTTTGGTTGCATAAAAGGAAATGAATATGCAATATGTATCTGCACATGATATGATTGTGGATCCTTTCACTAAAGCAATATTTAGATAAGTGTTTTAGATGCACATGAGATCTTTAGGTTTACGAAAATATTGATGTACTAGTGTACCAATAAACTAATATGTAATGATTTCCTATATAATAAATGCCATATTTTTTCATCATCTGTTATATGGTTCAAATATTCAAATTTATATATATACAAACACATGAGTGCATAAGTGCATTCAGTTAAAGGTATGTCAAATAGAATAAATTGACTTTCTCACACGAGTAATCACCTTTTATAACTATGTTATGTTTAAAAATGAGACTATTTCAAGTTAAATAGATATTGATATGCCTAAGTGGGAGCTTAAACTTGAAATTTGATTGCCTTGATAAATGTTCAAGATAAGGCCATAAATAAATATTAATGATGAATGAAAGTGCCACCACAATTCGCTTAATATGTCTTTACATGTCAGGTAGAGTCTTATTTATAAAGAATATAAGTAGAGATAGTGGACTCAAATCAAACATTGAGGGGATGCTTGGTTTAAATAGGACAATGCAGATAAGAATGAGAATGAATATAGTAAAGGATGTTAATGGATATAATCATTACATCTATGATAGTTAGTTAGAATGAAGGAATGATTACAACTGCCATTGATAGTGGTTAATTTGTTAAAAATATTGAGAAACAAAAGTTTGTTAAATTTTTGTTTTACATCAAAATTTATTATATTTTAATTTATTATATTTAATTTCTAAAAAAGAGAAAAGTATAATTAATTAATTATATTAATTAACTAATTAATTAATTATATTTTAATTAATTATTTTAATTAATTATATTTAAAATAATTAATTGTAATTAATTATTTAATTATATTTAATTGTTAAAAAGATTTTAAAAAAAGTTGTGACACTTCAAAACATTTTTAAAATCTTTTTAACAATTAAGAAGTGTTACGCCTGTGACTCTATTCTCACAAGCGTGACAATCGTCACACTTACCATTTACTTAAGAATAATTTTCATTCATTTCATGTTTGAAGGGTATCGAGTAATCCCAAAAGTAAGATATAAAAATATGATTCCTATAATAATAATATATAACCAATAACATGTTTTTTATTCCTCACCCATTAGTATATTCTAAAGTCATTAACCAGGCAGCCTGAGTAAGGTTGGACTATCACTTACATGGTATTGTATTTTTAAAAATAGAAGGCATATGCTCCGTTAGGAAAGGAAAGTGAATACCATAGCTCGTATTTCATATTACGTGTGCAAAATCGATCTATAAGGGTAATGGAAGATTTGACCCCTACTTCTTTATTGTGTGAGGTCCAAGAGATTAAGTACACCTTAATTTTATTTATGATCTTTGAACATTAACTTATTTTGGAAATTTTAATTTAAATGTTGCTATCTTGAAATGCTACCAATGACTATGGACGATTTGGCCTAGTTGTATACCTGGAAAAGCATTTGAACTAAGACATGAAGGAATATAGAAGATGGCAAGATCACCAGTGTGTCATCTTCAGTTGTATTTACCGGTTGACCAATTATTATTTCATATGTTAAAGTATCAATCTATACCTGTAAACAGGGATCTGAAAAGAATGAATGTGACAAAAGGTATAACATACTTGCTTTACTTTGCCCTTTTATATATACCTAATAATTGTATAGTGGTGACTGGTGAGCTCTCCATATCACGACACATGCACGTCGTCTGCAGTGCTTACATGTTTGAAAGTTGCAATATAAGAAGTGCTCGTGCTGTCGTCATAATGTTTGGTTTACCACTACCCATTATGTGCGAGTAAGAGATGTTGAAATTAAATTATCCAAGCTATTCCGACTTCTTCGTTCCAGCTCTTGGACCTCCATACAATAAGGACCACTTTCTCCTTTCCCCAACTTGGCTTAAGAGATGACACGTGCCAGGAGTGGATATGTACCTTTTATCCAAAGATGATGACGATTTTTATTTTTCCTTTTTGCTTGCTCAGGTAAAAATGGAACCTCAGTAGAAAAAACAGAGGCTGCCGCTTTTGTAATTTCGTTTTGTGTAGGGCTATATAAAGAGAGTACAAACCCACCACCCGCATTACCCACATGCCACATGCCGCATGCCCCAACCCCACCACGTGAGGTGCAATGTATTCATGTGGCGTGCTTAATGTATTGATGGATTGGCTGGGCCCGAACCTTTTGCTATTTTTGGTTTCATTTTCTACTATTTTTTGTGATTACGGTTCCCTTGCTTGGTCTTTTAAGGTCAATGTAGGTAGCTCTATATTCAACGAGACCTTTCCTGAGGGCTTGGCTTACCAGAATTTCAGGAAGTTTGAAATTTCTATACCTGTCACGGACATTGTTCAACGTCTCTACTAATGAAATGTTTTTATCGTGAAGAAAATAGATATTTTAATAAAAAGCAAATAAGACTTCGTGAATCGCAATAATACATACAGCTAAACTAACAAAGAAATAAAAAAATTAATGAACAATATGAGGACAAAGAGTAAAAGAGAGGCTCATCATTTTCTTCTCATACACACAAAACAAACAAATACAAAAATAGGAAGATCATTTTGTTGTTCAGTTGGTTGGGTTGCTGCGGAAAGATCCCAAAGCCTTTATGGCTGCTGCTCTCAATATGTATTGGTGGTATGCAGCTGCTGCCAGTGCTCCAATAAATGGTCCAACCCAAAAAATCCACTGGCCATACCAAAGTATACCAATTTTTAATATCCAAACACAGAAAATATCACAACTATTTTTACTTAAACAAATGTTTTAGGTGTGACGAGAGCGAAGAAACATACATGGTCATCCCAGATTTTGTCTTTGTTGTAAATGACAGCAGCACCAAAGCTCCTAGCAGGGTTGATTCCAGTACCGGTGATAGGAATTGTGGCCAAGTGCACCATGAATACAGCAAACCCAATAGGAAGTGGAGCCAAAACCTACAAATATAAAGAACAATATCAATATCAATATCCAACACCACCATACAAACTCACGCAACAGCATTAAGCTTTCATCTTTATACACAAAACAAGAGTATAAGCTTGTAGGATACATACGGGGACGTGAGAATCACGAGCGCTTCTCTTGGGGTCAGTGGCGGAGAATACGGTGTAGACCAGCACAAAAGTGCCTATTATCTCGGCTCCTAAAGCTGTACCCTTGCTGTAACCAGAACTTACAGAGTTTGCACCACCTCCAAGAGAGTTGTAGTAATGCTTCATGAAGGCCTTCACCAAGCCAACACCGCAGATAGCACCCAAACACTGAGCAACCATGTAAGAGACAGCTCTAATCAGAGATACTTTCCTAGCCAAGAACAGGCCAAATGTCACAGCAGGGTTAATATGACCACCTGCACACCAAAACAACCAAAACACGGTCATAGACACACTTAAATCTAAACGGGAAAAGGATTATCTTTACTTCAACAATATCAATCTACAAAAAAATAAGTTCGAAACTAGCTGCGCCTGTCAGCTAAAGAAAACTTTGTTCAATAATAGGTATGATTTATATATAGAAAAGAACCATTACTCCTTAACAAATAACAGAACTTAACAAAAGGGTATGTCCAAGAACTGTTGAACCTTGACAATGCTAGCACTAGCTTCTTACCGGAGATACCAGCAGTGCAATAAACAAGAATAAAGATCATGCCACCAAAAGCCCATGCAATACCCAGCAAGCCAACACCATCACACGGACCAGCTTGCTTCTTGTGGCCGATCACTGTTGCTACTGTGACGTAAAGGAACAGGAGAGTAGCTATGAACTCAGCTATCAGAGCTCTGTAAAAAGACCAGAGCTTTAGCTCAGTCATGTCGAGAAGTGGTGCTGGTGGTGGATCAACGTAGTCCTTGCCATGGTGGGTTGGTCCCTCTTCACTCGCTTCCTTGGACATTTTCAGATAAAAAAGCCTGTTAACAATATAAAGATGCGATCTTGAAACTCTCCGAGTCTCTCTTCGAACTAGCGTAAGCTGGTTGATGTATGGAACAGAGCAAAGGTTGAGCCTTTTAAAGAATGGAGAGTAGGGTAGTAAAACGCAACAATCTTTGGATAAGCCAAGGGTAAAGTGGGAACAAAAGAAGACAAGAAACTATGGGTTGGAAGTTGGAACTAGAAGAGACTAGCGAGAGAAAGGTATATTTTACAGAGAGAAAGTGGACAGTGGGACCATTGTGTACAGATAGACCATGTGATGGCTAATCATATTGGTCCTGGGTGGTGTGGAGACTGCAGAGGAGAGGTTTTCGTATATACGTTGATGGGTAGGACTCAAGCGTCAGCCTGGCACATCCAACCCCAAAAGCCACGCCTGTGCCAACGGTCGTTTCTTGTCTTTTTGTCTCTCCCTCTTCTTTTTCATTGGGTTCTTTAACGTTGCTTAGCTTTTTGTGATCTAACCAGATAGTAAGATTAAGTTTAATCTTCTTATCATCACTAAGATTAACAGCAATCAAAGCCCTATGTTAGAGAAGAAAATTTACACTTGAATTACAAATTTGTGACTTTTGTTCATACCATTTAAGTTGAAACACTAGAAATTCTCAGTTTTGGGACGACAGCAGCTACAAGCTGCAAAAATGAAACTAACGATGCCAACATGCATAGTTATTAGAACACCAATAATTCCCTCAATCCTCACACAGTTATAACCTAAATGAAACACAAATGATGCAAGCACCTTAATTATGTGGACGGCCAACGATTTTCAAATTTTAACAAAAATGATCGGCATAAAGAATTTAATATGCGCTTCTTTTTCAAGGTTGGAAAGTTGAGATTTCTTTAGTTGGTAGAATCTTCATCAAGCCTGTCTTGTGCTCTGGCCATGTAACCGAGTGCCCTTGTCCCGTTCCGCATACCAAATGGTCGGACTTGTCACTTTCACTTTTAATTGTTGGTTTTGTGATCAGCCTTTAGTTCATTTAATTCATAATTGCGCACTCCAGGTAGAATTTTACTTAACAATCGTATTAGAATAAGGACATCAAGTTATAGTAAGAACGTGTTGGTTCGAAACATAGCTTTTAGAGTCCAAATCCTTACAAATGATGATTTACAAGCATTATGTGAGAGCTCATTTACCCCATTAGTTGAAGCTTTAAACTCAATATGTATGTAGTGGTAGCTCCTTTAAGTATGCAATGAACTTAATGTTCTCTATTAAGATAGGTATAACATAAGAAATGTACTCAATTTTGAATGTTTCAAAGATAAAAGGATTATGAGAGTTGAAATGCTCAAAAATGTCATAATTAGTAAAAATTGGAAATGAATTTAATGTCTACGACCTTAATTTTTATTGAAAATTTACAAATTATTGTATACTCAGACAATAGTTTATTATAATGCATGCAGGTTCTAAAAATTATGATAAAAACTAGCACTTTAGCATGAAGCTCTTTAAGGGGCTTAGGACATTCTGTGAGTTGGGATGCGTAGCCATGTTTAGTTATGATACGACAAAAGTATGCAAGTCATGTTAGAAATTTAGAAAAGGAGGAAATGTGGGGTCCACTTTGGTCAGAACAATTACTGGATACCAGCTGTTCAACTGGGCAAATTTCCAGGTGGGCCGCACTTAATAAACCCCATCCATTGGGCCCACTTCACCCTCCATCCTCTCATCCCTCCATGTCATCATCTCTCAATTAACTAACATTAATCATTATTCCTTTTTTAATTTCCTGTATGATCATAACTTGTAACGGAACACAGACACCAACCTATTATCCTATCACGACCAGAAACGTGTCAAAAAGAAGTTGTGGATGCTTCCAGAGACTTCCTGTGTAGCCGTTGTGACTCGGAGGAGATGTTATGGCGTTGGATTTGCCAAATAACGGTCACTTTATTTATCTATTTATATATTTTTGTATACCTCTTACCGACCCTTTCCTATCTTGAAAACGATATGTCAATAGTAGAGCTTCCTTTCACTATGATATGCTTCAATATGAAGACACGAAGCTTGAGGAAGGTGAAGGCCAGGCTAAAAGGGCAGTTCTTGGATATTTGACATTTGCATGTCATCTTTTAAGTAAACCTCCTCCCATGTCCGAAACCATAGAGGCGAATTCGGTTGGTGTGGCGTCACGGAGGAGGATTAATTGCAGCTTGCTACGGATAGGCTTGGTTTTAGGTTAGGTCTCGAGATTCAATAGAATTTGAGGCTTAAAATGTAAAATCAAATCTAATTAGATTCGAGTAGTTCAAAATTTGATTAAATTCAAGAAAAATTTAATTAATTTAAAATTTAAAATATAACGTTATTTTATTTGTCATTTTTAATTTTGGACTCAAAATTTGATTAAATTCAAGAAAAATTTAATTAATTTAAAATTTAAAATATAACATTATTTTATTTGTCATTTTTAAATTTTGGGTCCAATTGAATAAGACAATTAAAGTTCAAATCCTATAAGAAGTCCAAAATTGCAAAAAAATAATTAAACTCACCTTAAAATTTAGTCAATTTAGTTCGCGCACATTAATTGTAAGCCGAATTGAGTAAAAATTGCCACCCAATTGTATATAATGAGAATTCTAAAAGCAGACCATCCATTTGGGATTTTGTTTTTTCGTACAACATTTATGATTTGAAAAATAGGAGAGGGAGTATCAATTAGTAAGCTATACTCTTAAATTAATTAAGACAATTGTCTCAAAATATACATAAAATAACTTAAAGTTGATGTAACGCTGACGGGATTGCCTGTAAAAACAAAAATTCTCTTAACTTAAATTGATAATTTAACATTGTACTTATAATTAGAGTTAACTTTATAAAAAGTTAAATATTAGAATATAATAAGAATAACATTTTTTATGTAAACATCTTCTTATTTTATAATCAATTAATAAAATTAAAAAAATTCATTGAAGAGCACAATATTGTATAAATCAATCGAATTAAATTTGAATAGTGCATTTGTTGATGTGCACATGAATCAAATGCTAGGTAACTACTTCATCTTACTCAAAGCTAACATAATTCTAATTTAGCCATAATTATGAAGTTCATGAGTAAAATAATATGGCTTTATTTGATTGCTTATCCTCTTTCTATAAAACAATTTCATCTTCGATTTAGAGACAACAGTCATAATTTTGTGATTAAGGTTTTAGCATAATCCAATTAGAATTAATTTTTGTATGTTTTGATTTTTCATATGAGATAAAAGGTGGTGTAAACAATTAAGACTCGCAAGCAAAGTATCAATGTGCAACCCTGAACAAGAAGTTCAAATTTGTTATATTGGTAAAAGTATAGCATGAAAGCAATTGTTATAGCATCGAAGGCGATGGCTAACTCAAGAAGGAGATTCCTTCGATGTATGCAATGAAGGGTATTAATTTCTTTCTATTCAAAATATCCAAAGTATGCTCTGTCTTAATAATTCCTATTATCTGCAGCCTTTCTTAGAAATTTATGTGAAAAATGTATAAGTTAATCGTTTGTGTGTGTATGTTATTAACTAGATTCAAATTTAATAAATCTTTTTCAAATGCTTTGTTATGGGAGTTGAATTGTATTAAAAAATATAGAGAATTAGTACCACTCAATTGAATAAAAAATAACCAAATTTTATTTGAAGACATATAGGTAGATGGGTACAATTTTCTCCAATAAGTGGATCCTCCCAAATCTGATTACACTTTAATAAATACTTTTGAAGTATTAAAGAGCAATACAAAGGTGCCAACTACAACGAAGGCAATGATGAAGATAAAGACTACTAAATATAAAAAATAAGAAGCTGAAATTTGATTAATAAACATGTTTATATTGTTATTTTATGCAAGATATTTTGAAATGAAACGGATAATTTGGTAACTATATGCATTTGACAATCTATTCAATTTGATAAGAATCAAACAAATTTACTATTAGTGTTTATATTGTAATAGCCCGGGTTCCAAAATTACTGAGGGTTAGAATCTTAGACTATTGAGTCATATCATTTGAGAATTTATGAAGTGCATTTTATTCATATGCATAATATTTGCATAGACACATAAATCATGATTTAGTAAACATTGCCAAGATCGTATATGCACTCAATTGACATATTCTGGGGTATTAAAGGTTTAAGATGATCATAATGTGAACTATGTATTACGTATGTCTTGAATTTTGGTTTGCTGAATTATAATTAGTAAATTTGAAACTAATTGTTACGATTGGAAAATTGATGAATTAAAATGTACACTTAGTTTAGGAAAATTTCAAATCGACACATGAAAACTCAGGATGACTAAGCCTATGAAATAAGTTACACATGGCAGTAGAATTGAGTGACATTTGGCATAGGAAATTAAGTGACAAATGGCGGTAGTGATTGAGTGACAAATGACCTAGGATATTGGTGACCTTTGGCAGCTTATACATGGGACAAATGGAATGCATGCATAGGTGACAAATGTCATTATGAAATGGTTACACCTAGAACGTAATGAGTTAAGCTACTGCAAGGATAGTTTTTGCTAGGTTTATTCTGCTTCTCCTTTCCTCTCACCACCGAAACACCGTACCCTCACATCCCTATGTTTTGCTCAAGTTTGTGTTCAATTGTCATACCAAAAATCCATGCTTTCACCCCTCACAAGATAGTTATAGAACCAAATCATTGTTGTTTTTGCTATTGTCTTTTATCTTTGCTGAAAACCCATCCAATTCCCACCTTGTATTTGAGATGATCTTGCATGCATATAAGGAAAAGTAGACTTGATGAATTGAGGTGGAACTTGAGCTAAACAAGTAAGTAAAGTACTAATCTTTGTAGCATGTTTTAATAGAAAGTTTATAATGATTGAATTGGGATGGATTGCATGTGATGTTGATGATAAAGTGAGTTGGAAAATGATACATGAATTGGATACTTTTTTGTTTTGTTTTTTATGCATGAGAACTGTGGGTTATAGGTTGTTATATGGATGATTTAGATTGAGATTTGAAGTTTAAATAAAGGTGACTTTTACTAAAGAAAGGAGCTAGTGAAGTGTTCATGAATTTGGAAAAAAAATAGGACTACATATATGATGAGATTAAGTGAATGAAAGTTTCTGTTTTGTTTTTGTATGCATGAAAGATAAATAGTTTATGAGTTGTCAATTGAATGATTTTGAGTTAGAATTGGAGATGAAATTGATGAGGAGTTGAAGTATAATTAAGGTATAATTGAGATAAAATTAATGGACTAATATGAAGATGTTTTGAATTTGGTATGAAGGTGTTAGAATCTACATAAATTGAAGGAAAATGGAGAGTGCATATTTAGTTCACTCATCCTATGATTGTGGGCAATGTTTCGAAATGAAAACTTTTTATTTTATGTAATTATTGAACCACGTGAGGATAAGTCACTTTAGTTTGGTGCATTTGGATTTGTTGGGGCTTGAAATGAAATTAAATAGTTGCTTGATTAATTGGTTAAGGGTTTGATAAGTTTAGGTTATTAATTGATGTTATAACTTAAGGAATGGATTGTCTTGATATCAATGTGTTTAAATTTGGAAATTATAAGTTGTTAAAGGTATAAAGGTGTTCTTATGAATGCAAATATGATCTAAAGGATATGAGTAATGTGTATTAGGTATAAATGAATGAGAATTGGGAAAAAATTGTATGAATATATTGCTAGAAAAGGATTAGTAAATGTATGAATGATGAATTTAGAGTAATCAAGTCTACTTAAGGTATAAACCTAATTTCAACTAGTTATATACAAGTTATGATGT
The DNA here is from genome assembly GCA_025504915.1 of Erythroxylum reticulatum. Lineage (NCBI taxonomy): Eukaryota > Viridiplantae > Streptophyta > Magnoliopsida > Malpighiales > Erythroxylaceae > Erythroxylum > Erythroxylum reticulatum. The sequence goes on along the minus strand of JANSVA010000218.1, from coordinate 47,053,727 downwards.
TTGAATGATCAAGAATTGTGAATAAGGATACAGACCCAGAAAGTGAATTGAGCTTACATTGAACATGACATCTATATATATGCATGATTGAATATTCACTTGATTGAACAACTTAGTAATATATGAACTATGTGTGTATTGCATGACTTTAAAAGCACAAGTCGATCACCATCATCCAGACATTGCCAGATCATCAGGGCAATAGCTTATCTGGAGCGTACTGTGAGTTAATTTAGATGTTTCTTACTATGATTGAATTATTTTTGGTTAACTTTCAATTATTGAATGGTTACTTATATGATTTCTATGATTCCAAACATTATTTTTCCGAGGAGTTTGATACTTGGGACTGTATATGGAAGTGTTTTCAGATTATATGTGTAATATGAAATATATACTCAACTGAATGTTGAATGCCGGACTCAGGTCTGAAGAATGTGATAAATGACATGAACACATTGAATGAAAAGTATTGATAACATATTATTTGAATTGATGCACTCCATTACATTGATATACATGATCAGATAAAGGAGTTGTGACCAGAGTGACCAACGTGAAAAAGAGCTTTAAGCTCAGGAATTATGCACAAAGAGCCACAGGCTCAGTTAATAATGAGTCTGGTATTCACAACAGATATGGGATAGTAAATAGGCACTGGGTAACAAAAAAATAAAATAAAAATAGAGTCACTTGTGCATTTGCATATATATAGCTTTACATGTATCATATGAATGATTGAGATAAATTAATGGATTGTTCTGAAATAGTGTTATGAAATGTTTGTTTACATGTTGTACTTGTATTTGATGAAATATGACAAAATGTGATGTGGGATTTGATACTGGATGATGTGATAAAGTTCTTGAAATTGGTTATATACTTGAGTCTGTGTTCTAATTAGAGTGAGCACATCGATGATGGCTCACTCGCTGAGTTCGCAAACTCATCAAAATTGCAACGTTGATTTTTAGGGGAGTTTTAGCTTCTAAAGCAACTAAGTAGAATTCTAGTACTGTCATTTTGAGAACAAGAATGACTCAAAAGTTTAGTCAGCTGATACTGAGGAGTCTAGTTAGGAAGTGTTTGTTTAGCCTCTCATTTCATGTTAACATTTCATGTATGGAGTTGTAAACTCTCAAATATTATGTAATGTAAAACATGGATATGAATTGTAATGGTATAATCTAAGTAAGCTTATTTTGTAAATAAAATGAGGAGATTTAATCTTTCTGAATACTTGTGTTATGTGTGATGCCATGATAAGTTAGTGTGACTGTTCTAATGTGCCATTCTCATAGGATATTTTCCCAAATATCCTTTGGATATTCAGGCATATGCTCTATAGAAGTAGTATGTTACAATTTTGGTATCAAAGCTTGGTTTGACATCCTTAGAGACATATATAAGAATTTAAATATGACATATAGTGAGAGACTTGTATAGTGATCACAACTATTGTTTGTTATAGGTCATCCACTATAGGAGATCGAGTCGCAAAATCAGCTGACCTTGAGTCTATAGGAGCCAATAGAGAGTTTCCAATATCTTAGTTTGAACAAATGCCTCAGAGAGGTCCTAAGAGGAGAGAAAGGAGGTATGATAAACTTAGGAAGCTGGAGGCTGCAGACTTTTATGGAAGTTCAGAACCTACTGAGGCAGAAGGGTGGTTGGAAAGAATGGAGAGGATATTTGATCATATAGGTTGTGAGTCCGATGAAAGGTTTGACTACGCAGGCTCGTTACTTCAAGGTTCAACTTATCAATGGTTGAAAACTATTCGGGATAGTTTCGCCTGACCTTGTAGACTTATACAGGAAGACTTTCTGAAGGTCTTTAAGGAGAATTATATGACAAAGATCTATTTCGATAGGAAGATGAAGGAATTCCTATATCTGAAATAAGGGAATCTCACTGTAGTCGAGTATGAGGTACGGTTTAATGAATTAATGGGATATACTACTGCTTTGATTCTGACTGAGGAGGATCAAAGTAGGCGGTTGATAAGTTAAATTATTCTTATATGATTTTGGGATGAATTAGAATTAATTTGACTTATCTCTATGTGAATTTGAAGCTTTAATTGATTAGTTCTCACATATTTCAACTTTATTGCTTGATAGGTACAAATGGAAAGATTTTGAGGATAAAAGGACACTTTTACTTGGATGTCAGATTAAGGTCATTCAAGGACACCTTCAAAGAGGACTCCGGGTTCTACAACTCCAGTGAGACTCCGAGGAGAGATTATGTCAACTAAAGGGTCAAAAGGGTGCATTTTGCAAATAACCAGTGTATGTCTGTTTAACGGACATTGCTTGGACAACGTCTCTCCCAAAACCGAGAAGGTCCGCTAAACAACTATAATGTCCATTTAACAGACATTGCCTGGCCAACTTTTCTCCCAAACCTGAGAAGGTTCCCTAAACGAACATTAAACTCGTTTAACGGACATTGTCGACCTAAGGATGATCTGCCTTCTCCTCTTTGGCAAAAACTAGGTTTCTTTAAACCCAAGACACTATAAATACTCATTTATATGACCTAAATAGGGGACTGGACACTGAAAAAGAGGCAACCACATAAGGAGGCATTGAAAAAGAGACAAAGAAGAAGTTTTAGAGGATTAATCCAAGCATTGGAAACAGTCTTGTTTTGTGTTCTCTTTACCTTCTCTCTATAGTCTTTCTTGAATGTTGAGCATCTTTATGTGTATGGTTTCTATTATCATGTTCTAAAACTAAACCTCATTTAGGGTAAGGGATGTAGCCTATTTGGGGGATTGATTTGTATTTTAAGAATTGATTGGTGTTGAATGAAAATTCTTGGGTTATGTTTTCCTCTCTTGCATTTCATTGTTGTCTCTATGCTTGATCACCATAAATACAATCTTAGGAATCATATGATGCATTGAGAGGTGAAGTATGATTTATGCACTAGGAAGATAAACACATTAGATTTAGAGATAGAGATACCTTAAGCTAATGTGATAACTTGTGGTTGCTTGTTCTTCATGAATTTGACTAGTTAAGTTGCACATTGAGAGATGGTAATCGACTAGTTAGATATGCTTATATTTCTTGACAGAGAATAAGAGTAAAGTTTTGCAATTGTTATTATAATCTGTCATTCAATCAATTTCATAAGTTATTAATCAATCTCTTGAGTTGGTGAACCCCAAAGCCCTAAGTTTAAATCATCAAATTATCCTTATTTGTTATTTTTCAGTATTTACAATTTACTGTCTACCCCAATCCAATCATCCTTTAAGTTCATTGTCAATTTCGTTCAAGTAATTAAGATTAATTTGGCGATGAGTATTTTAGTCCTTTTAGGAGACGACCTTGGAGTACTTAATTTGTAGGTACTAGGAACGACTCTGGGCACTTGCAGATTTTGTTGACCAAGTTTTTGACATCGTTGTCAGGGACTAATTTATATTTACTGCCATGAATTCTAGTGATATATATTTTTTATTACCTTAAGTTTTCTTCTATTGATTTATTTTAAACACCTTCTCTTTGTTTGATTTCAGGAGTTGTATGCATTTAAGGCATTCAAAAAATTTAAATAATGATCAGCTTATTAAGTTAAATCCTGAAATTGAATGGACTTGTAGAAGGAACAACGCCCAAAGAAGAAAAGAGATGGAAAACAACAATCAAAATCCAGATCTGCATGGGGAACAAGTTATGGGGAACGAACAATTTTATGAAGAAAATCAAGCTGAACTGATTGTTGTTAATCCTGTAGTAAGGAGAATTAGAGAATATCAAATGCCATTTATTACTGGCATCCCCTCTTGCATTCGATTAACTGCGACAGTAAGGAATTATGAGCTCAAGCAGATTCACCTATCTATGTTGCCACAATTTAATGGGATGTTGAGTGAAGATGCTCTAGCCTTCACGAGAGATTTTCATGCGACAGTTCAAACTCTTTTATTGTATGGATTGTCTGAAGATGAGTTAAGGCTAAGGTGTTTTCCCTATTGCATGAAGGGATTAGCAAGAAATTGGTTGTTAAGTTTGGAGGTAGATTCTATTAATACTTGGGATAAAGTAATGGAGAATTTCATAATGAAGTGGTACTCAGCCCACAAAACTCTCGAACTTAGGAAGATGATACATTGGTTCTTGCAAAAAGAAGGAGAAAATTTTCATGAAGCATAGGAACGATTTAATGATCTCCTTAACCAATGCTCTCAGTATGGATTTGATACATATGTTGAGTTAGTTCTTCTACTATGGTCTCACCGATCACAATCAAAATTTGGTGGATTTGAACACTTGTGGGAATATTAGTAATCTGAGTTCCTAAGAATTATCGAATATCTTCAAAAAGGTTGCAGAGAATTCACATTGTAAGGTGACTAGAAGTAAAGCTGCTGCTCTTAATCAAGTAGGTTCTAAACCCGACATAGGCTACCAAGTTGCCGAGATCAACAAGAAGTTGAATATGTTGATGAACGACAACAAGTCTAGTAGGGATCCTTGCACTCTTTGTGGTAGATTTGGGCATATAGTAACTGGTTGTATGAACACTGAGGAAACAATGATAGAGAAAGAGGTGAACTATGTAAATAATGGTAGACAAGGTCAGAGATTTGATCCTTTCTCGAACACTTACAATGAAGGTTGGAAGTTTCATTTGAACTTCTCATGGAAAAATCAAAGGGTTGCAAAACCAATGGGAGCACCAGGGTTCCAAGCACCACCAAAACAATAGTGCTCACTTCCTTCATCATCTACAAAATAACAATTCCCTTCCTCGTGGGAGAAAAAGGTGGATTGGCTTAAAGATATGTTTTCTCATCTTATGAGCAAGAAGGATCAAAGTGCTCAAGCTAGCTCTCAAGCAATGAACAAAATGGAGCATAACATTTAGTCTAACCAAGTTGTCATCAGAAATTTAGAGGTGCAAATTAGTCAAGTGACAAAAGAGGTAAGGGGAAGTTGCCTAGCAATACCTAAATGAATTCGAAACAAGATTGTATGGTAGTTATTTTAAGGAGTGATAAGGTGGGGGAAGGCGTAGTGCCTAAAGAGAAGGAAGCTAAGGAAAATGAAGCCAAGGATGCTAAAAGTGAGAAATTGGGTAAGAGCGAAAAGCCAAAGATACCAAACCAGAGAAAGAGTCTTTACCACTCTCAGAATTTTCCTTTATACCACCCTTACCATACGCTCAAAGGGTTAAGAAGAAGCATGATGATTCCAAATTTCAGAAACTCCTTGACCTTTTCAAAAAAATCCAAATCAGCATTCCCTTTGCTGAAGCTCTTACTGAGATGCCTGCTTAAACCAAGTTCTTAAAGGAAATAATCTCCAACAAAAAGAAGCTTGATAATTTCACTATGGTAGCCTTAACTGAGGAGTGCAGTTCTATTTTACAAAATAAACGATCCCTAGGTTAAAGGATCCAGGGAGTTTCACTATTCCTTGTCACTTTGGTGAATCTAATGTTTTTCAATGCTTATGTGACCTAGGAGCAAGCATTAATCTTATTCCCTTATCTGTCTATAACAGGTTGGGAATTAGTGAACTTAAACCAACTACAAATTTATTACAACTTGCTGATAGATCAATTCGATATCCTATTGGTATAGTTGAGGACTTATTGGAAAATTTTGATAGGCTTATAATTCCAAGTGATTTTGTTGTGCTTGAGATGGATTTTGAAATGCAGGTTCTTATAATTTTAGGAAGACCATTCTTAGCCACCAGTAGAGAATTGATTGATGTTTTAGATGGTAAGCTAACCTTGAGAGTCGGTGATGAGGAAGAGGTGTTTAACATTTTTAAGGTTTTAAGGGGTCCCTCTTTCGATGAAGTCACCTATAGGATAAATGTCATTGATTCTATTACATTTGAATCTATTCCTGAATTAATGTGTGACGATGCCTTAGATATATGCCTAACTTTAGGAATAGAAGAGAATGAAATGGATGATGAGCTAGTGGACTATGCATATAGATTGCAAGGTAATGGTTTTAAGTATAGACCCCAAATTGAAGAATTGGGCCCTTCTAAACCTAAATTGTTACCCTCAATATTGAGACCGAAACCTGAATTAATACAAATTCTAATTCATTTGAGATATGCATTCTTGGGAGAATCAAATACATATCCGATTATCATTTCTTCTTCTTTGGATTCCTCTAAAGAAGAGAAGTTATTAAGAGTGTTAGGTGAACATAGATTAGCTATTGCTTGGAATATTGCTGACATAAAGGGAATTAGCCCTTCTATGTGTGTTCACAGGATTCTAATGGAAGAAAAGCATAAACCTAGTGTGGAAAATAAGAGGAGACTCAATCCTAACATGAAGGAAGTTGTGCAATTTTATGTATTTAAATTACTTGATGCAGGAATTATCTATCTTATTTTTGATAGCTCCTAGATAAGTCTTGTGCATGTGGTGCCAAAGAAGGGTGACATGACTATCATTTCTAATGATAGTAATGAATTAATTTCCACTAGTGTTATGATAGGGTGGAGGGTCTGTATAGATTATAGAAAATTGAATACAATAACTAGGAAAGATGACTCCCTTCTCCCCTTATTGATCAAATGTTGGAAAGATTAGCAGGGCATGATTATTATTTCTTTTTAGATGGTTATTCAGGTTATAACTAGATTCTAATAGCCCCAGACAATCAAGAGAAAACCACCTTCACTTATCCCTATGGTACATTTACGTATTGTAAGATGCCCTTCAGTTTATGCAACGCTCCTACCACTTTTCAATGCTGCATGATGTCTATATTCTCCAACATAGTGGAGAATATAATTGAGATATTTATGGATGATTTTTTTTAATCTTTGGTTCTTCTTTTGATGCATGTCTGTTCAATCTATAATAGGTTCTACATAGGTGTGAAGAAAACAATCTCGTGCTAAATTAGGAAAAGTGCCATTTTATGGTACAAGAAGGAATCGTCCTAGTCCATAAAATTTCTAATAATGGAATAAAGGTAGATCCAGTGAAAATCGAAGTCATCAATAAATTACCACCTCCTAATTCGGTTAGAGCAATAAGGTGTTTTCTTAGGCATGCCAGATTCTATTGCAAATTTATTAAGGATTTTTCCAATATTTCTAAACCATTATATGCTTTATTGCAAAAGAAGGTTCCTTATGACTTTACTGATGAATGTCTTGACGCTTTTAATAGGTTGAAGAAGGAACTTACCTTAGCTCCTATAATGGCCGCACCAAATTGGAATCTCCATTTTGAGCTGATGTTTGATGTTAGTGATTATGCACTTGGAGCTGTCTTAGGGAAAAAATAGGATAAGAAATTACATGTAATTTATTACGCTAACAAAGTTTTTAATGATGCTTAAATTAATTATGATATTACAGAGAAAGAATTGCTAGCAGTAGTTTTGCGTTTGATAAATTTAGATCTTATCTTGTTGGGTCGAAAGGTATTTTTTACATTGACCATTCCACATTGAAATATCTGTTTACAAAGAAAGATGCAAAATCAAGGTTAATTAGATGGATTTTACTTTCACAAGAATTTGATTTGGAAATTAGAGATAAGAAAGGATCAAAAAATTTGTTGGTTGACCATCTTTCGCGACTTGAGCAAGGAGACAAGCTGGGAATGGAATCGATTAATGATACCTTCTCTGATGAGAATCCATGGTCTGTTAAGGAAAATGTTCCTTGGTTTACTGATCATGTCAATTTTCTGGTATCCAACATTATTCGTGGTGATTATTCATACCATAAGAGAATGAAATTCTTATCTGAGGTAAGGAATTCCTTTTGCGAAGATTCGTTGCTCTTTAGAAGGTGTGCCGATGGGGTGATTAGAAGATGTATACTTGATGAGGAGATGCGATCAGTACTGCATCATTGCTATGCTTCTCTTTATGAAGGACACCATGGGGCCAACAAAACGGCAGAAAAGGTTTTACAATCTGGGTTTTGTTGGCCTACTCTTTTTAAAGATGTTACAAATTTTGTCGTGACTTGTGATAAGTGACAAAGAATGAAGAACATTGGTAGAAAACACGAAATGCCTCAGTCAAGGATTCTAGAGTTGGAACTCTTTGATGTATGGGATTTAGACTTCATGGGACCGTTTTCAGTATCCTTTGGTAATGAATACATCCTTATGACGGTTGATTATGTATAGCTTTGTCAAACAACACTGAAGCTAGTGTTGTCAAATTTGTCAAGAAGCACATATTCTCAAGGTTTGGTGTTCCAAGAGCTATAATCAGTGAAAATGGGGTACATCTTCATAATCATCAATTCAGATCTCTATTGGCAAAATATGGGTGTCATTTTAAGTTTGGAACCACCCACCACCCTCAAACTAGCGGGCAAGTTGAGGTATCTAACAAGAAAATCAAGCAAATTTTGGAGAAAATTGTTAATACCTTAAGAAAGGATTGGGCATTAAAGCTTAATGACGCTCTTTGGGTATACAGGACAACATACAAGACTCCTTTGGCGATGTCTCCTTATAGATTAGTCTTTAAGAAATCTTGCCATCTTATGGTTGAAATTGAGCACAAGGCATTATGGGCGATCCAGAAAGTTGAACTATGATCTCAAGGAAGCTGGACAAAGGAGACTAATGGAGTTGAATGAGTTACATGAATTTTGCCTAGATGCTTTTGAAAATGCTCGAATATACAAGGAGAGAACTAAGGCCTTCCACGACAAACATATCCTTTGGGGAGAATTTAAACCTGGTCAAAAGGTTTGTTATTTAACTCTCGTTTTAAATTGTTTCTAAGGAAATTGTGATCAAGATGGTTGGGACCTTTCATGGTCATAAAAGTATACCCACATGGAGTTTCTTAAGGTTGGGGGTAAAGTATATGCAATTTGTAATTTAATACGGTTTGGGTAAGTGTTCTACACATTGTCATATTGTAAGTTGAAGCTTGAAAGTTATACGATATTGGTTGTTATTGATTTTGGGCAAGATTGTGCTGAAACGGTGGGTTGAGATTGAAGATGAATTTCAGATTTTGTTATTGATTTTAGGTTGATCTATATTGAAGTATGGGTTGAGATTGAACTGAGTTCAAATTGGGTTATTGAATTTGAAGAGCTAGTTGGTATATTGAAGTGTTGGGTTGATTGAAGGTGAATTTCAAATTGTGTATTAAATGTGTAAAGGCTAATTTGAGTTGAAGTGTTGGGTTGAATTTGGAAAGAATCAAAATTTGTGTGATTGAATTTGAAAGGTCTAGTTTATATTGAAATGTTGGGTTGATTGAATTGAATTTCAGATTGTGTTATTGAATTTGAAAAAATTGTTGTGCATTGGAGTTGTGATATTTATATTGAATCTAAGATTATAGGGTGTGATTGAGTTTGAAAGGAAATTATTGCTTGGTTGTTGGGGTTTAGATCGATTCATTTAAAATTATCACGAGTTGTGAGGTTACCACAAGATGTCGAGGATTAAGCAATCAGCAAGGAAGAACACTGGCCAATCCTCTCAATCAGTTAGGGGGAGAAATCTGGTGGAAGGAGTAGAGGAACCTGCTTCTGAGCAACTCATGTTCATCAATGCACAATGCGAAGATTGGTTCAATAAGAAAAGAAACAAAAAGTTTGTAATTGAAGTCTCAGTGGCGGAGAGTATTGATGAAGCATACCACGTAAGGGCGAATTTAGATAAATTTCATTAGGAAAAATTGTTGACCCTCAAGGTTGTGTACTACCTAGAGGCGGTCAAACAATTCTATACTAACCTCAGTGCAGAAGCTGGTAAGCAACCACCTGTGCTCACTTCACGAGTCACTGGAGAAGCGGTGGTTATAATAGAAGAGTTGATTAATAGACATTTAGAGCTACCAACTAGAGGCAGTGTTCCATCCTTTGAAAAGCATGCTAAGTGTTCAAGTGGTAGTGAATGGGATAAGGATGATGCTATAGATCGGCTCGGGATTAGAGCTACTTGACGATCTACAAATCAGTGGTTCTTTATGCACTACAAATGCCTTGACATCGGACCAAGGTTGATAGCTTTCCTGCTGGCGCGTAATGTCATGCCAAAAGCCAGTGATTCCAGATACCTCCGAAATGAAGATTTGTATATTCTGGATAAAATGTTCTGCCACGACGATCAATGTTAGGGCATTGATGTTGCCAAGATGATAATGACCTCGATCTGACAAGTGGTACACCACAAGGCAGAGATGAAAAGATTTTTGTTTCTAGTCCTATTAGGCCAACTGTTTAGACATCTTACAGTCATCTAGAGAAATGAAGTAGTGGCTTATACGACTGAGGTGGATGTCATCAATGCCGAAAAAATGAGAGAATTTGAATTCACAAAAAATTCTCCTCATGGGTGGATCAATCCGCATCAAGCGAGGCACAATCAGAATGTCCCTGTTGCACAACAATCAAGATCTAGCTCAGCTCCAGTAGATACTCAAATTTTGGCTCAGATGTAAGAAGTCCGAGCAGATATTAGAAATCTTTGAGTAGAAGTGAGCAATCTCATGGCATCACAAACCAGAATAGAAGACATGTTGAGGGCTTTCATAGACCAACAACCACCTCCACAAGGAAAATGATATCATAAGGTCATAGGATTACATTTTCATTTGACCTCATATGCATGTAATTGTGCATTTTACTTCTAATCTCGCCCTAGCTTTGATTTTATTTTGGTACACTGTAAAGCTAACTTTAGTTGCATTTTGCTTTATCTCCATAATTTGTATAGTCTGATGGGAGATGAATATAGGGTGCATAATTTAAGAAATCAACAATTTCAGGGGGGTTCCTTAGCTTTACTTCGCATTATGATAATTACTTTCAAATTTTTTTATTTTATCCCACCAAACATTGAGGACAATGTTGATTTTAAGTGTCGAGGGGGATAAATGGTTTTGCATTAATTGTGCATAGTTCATTAGGCATGTTTGCATACTAGTACATCTTTCACGCCCTACTTATCATTATAATCCAATTTAATGAGTTAATTGCATTATGGGTAAGATTGATCTTAAGTAAGATGCATAATATGATTAAAATTGATTTTGAGCCTGAAGGATTGCACTCAATCCTATTTTTCCTATGAGTGATATAATTTTCTCTTCTATGTGTGTTTACTTCTAGAACTTGCATTACATCTTTTTGAGGATACAGAATCATATTATGGTATGTTCATCAAAGTGATAAAAGGCACCAGGATTGAGCTTGAGCCAAATAGAAAACCTGTCCTATACATCAATCCCCTAGTGAACCCTTTGTGTCTAGTGATTGTATTTGAGTCTTTTCATTGTAAACCTATTCCAAAGAACCTTGAACCAAGAAAATAAATTCACCCTTGTTTAATGGTTAGTAGAGCTTTAAATGTGGTGCATTCAATATTCTTATTGATAGGGATACAAAAGAAGAAGTGTGGGGATGTTTTTATGGTAATTGAAGAAGCATGATGTTTAAATAAAAAAATGAAAATGAAATGAAATGATGAAATGACGAAAAATTGTGTGATAATAATAAATAAAATGTGTTCACTTTAGATTTCAAGGTAAAAGAATAATGGAAATTGTGACAACGAAGTTGGTGTAGTTTCATAAACATTATGATTATAGGGCACCTTTTCAATAGAGTTTGCCAAAAATGATTGTAAGATTAGTGATTTTGGCTCTACTAACTGTTGAATATTTGAATTCCTACCCCTTCTTTCATAGCCTACTTTACCCCTTAACCCCATTACAACCAAGGGAATAAAGACCTTTTTGATTTATGGATATGCCATAGATGGGAGTAATGGAGTAGCAGATAAAATGTAAGCTTATGGTAAGAGACATGCATGAGAAGATGATTGAGAGTAACCCTTAAAAACTTATGTGTAAAATTGAATGCTGTATAAGAGATTTCATTCATGACATGTGATTTTGATTAATTGAAGCATTATGATGTCTTATTGTTACTTAGTTGTGATCTAATTTATGATGAAGTATTATATGACCTTTTATCTATGTTTCAATTCTTACCTATAATGCTTTTGAATTATTGGATTGAGTTATGATGATGATTAGGTGTGAAATGATGGAAAGGAAATGTTTGAGGGTACCATTTGATTTAAGTAAACCTTAAGAGACTATAACTCCTCCATTATGGACATATAGTGGTTAAAAGGCTTGTGGCATATGCTAAATGCCACTGTACACCTACAAAAGTGGAATTAATAACTTAGTTAAGGATTTAGTAGTTAGTTTTCTTTGTTTTGCTTGGGGAAAAGCAATAGTTTAACTGTGGGGGAATTTGATAAGTCAAATTATTCTTATATGATTTTGGGATGAATTGGATTTAATTTGACTTATCTCTATGTGAATTTGAAGCTTTAATTGGTTAGTTCTCACACATTTCAACTTTATTGCTTAATAGGTACAAATGGATAAATTTCGGGGATCAAAGGCATAACTTTTACTGTGGATGTCAGATTAAGGTCATTGAAGGACGTCTTTGAAAAGGACTCCGTGTTCTACAACTCCCATAAAGAATCTGAGGAGAGATTTTGTCGACTATAAGGGTCAAAAAGGCGTATTTTGGAAATGATCAGTGTATGTCGGTTTAATGAACATTGCCTAGCCAATTTCGCTCCCAGACCCGAGAAGGTCCACTAAACGAACATTTTCTGGCCAACTTCACTCCTAGACCCGAGAAGGTCCACTTAATGGACATTGTCGGCCCAAGGACAATTTGCCTTTCCCTGTTTGGCAAAAAACTAGGTTTCTTTAAGCCTAAAATACTATAAATACTCATTTTTATGACCTAAATAGGGGGTTGGACACTGAAAATGAGGTAGTCACATAAAGAGGCATTGAAAAAGAGACAAAGAAGAAGTTTTAGAGGATTAATACAAGCATTGGAAGCAATCTTATTTGTGTTCTCTCTACCTTCTCTCTCTACTCTTTCTTGAATGTTGAGCATCTTTATGTGTATGGATTCTGTCATCATGTTCTGGAACTAAACCTCATTTAGGGTAAAGTATGTAGCCTATTTGGGGGATTGATTTGCATTTTAAGAATTGCTTGGTGTTGAATGAAAATTCTTGGGTTATGTTTTCCTCTCTTGCATTTCATTGTTGTCTCTATGCTTGATCACCATAAATACAATCTTAGGAATCATATGATGAATTGAGAGGTGAAGTATGGTTTATGCACTAGTAAGATAAGCACATTAGATTTAGATCCCAAGCTAGTGTGATAACTTGTGGTTGTTTGTTCTTTATGAATTTGACTAGTTAGGTTGCACATTAAGAGATGGTAATCAACTAGTTAGATATGCTTATATTGTAATATCTCGTTCCCATATTAAGAGTTAGAACCCAAAAATATGATACATGTGAGATCAAAGAGGGAAAAAATGCATTCTTTATGCTCATGCATATTGTTAGCATACGCACATGTGAATTTGAATTTTTGTACATATTTCAATGACTGTACATGCACTCATTGATATTGTTCGGGTATAATTGGATTATAAATTATGTTATTATTAAGAATTGCAGTTTATGTACATATGCTGAAATTTTGATTTATAGATTGTATTTATTGATGTGGAATTTTGTTGAATTTTAAGATTTGTTTTTGAAATTATGTGTATTATTGGACTAGGAAAAATGCCATGTGGCGAGTTAATTGATGGATGGTAGTAGAAATAAGAGTCAAATAATATTCAAGAATTTTGGAGATGACTTTAGAATTTGTGAGAAAATGATATTGAAAATTTAGGGACAATTAGATAAAAATTTAGAGAAGATTGAACTAGTTAAATGAGACACTAGTTAAAGCTTTAGAAATTGGACAAGTATCCAAGTCTTAAGCTACGATTCTTTTAATTTGAAAGACCAAGACACTGTTCTTGTCTTAAAATATCTTCTCTGTGACTTTCTATATCTTCTGGAAGCTTCATTACTTCAGAAATCTCTCACACTCACAACACAAGTCTTACTTTCACTTTTCACTTGCTATCTCATTTTGCTTTCTTCTTCACTGCCACCAAAATATCTAACCCTACCACCATAGATTGTAGATGATCATGTGATATTGGAAAGCTTGGTTCTAAGTGATTTTGAAGGGTTGGAGTTTAAACAAGTAAGTACCGTATAGGTTTTCATGATATGTAAAATAAATCATGCATCACATTAGTTAATAGTAAGTGTTTATACAGTGAGGATGAGTCTTTTGATAAAACGTGAGTATGATTTTGGTTATGCTGTATGTGTTATTTTTCATATTTAATGATCATTATGTTATAAGATAGTATAAAAATGAATTTTGGAGTTGAAAGATTAGTGAAACCATGCATAAATTAGTGCATAAAATTTTTGGAGAAAAGTTGATGTATGCCCTGTTTTTGTTAATGTCTTTATTATTATACATGAATATTTTGGATATATTTAGAAATAAACTCTAATGAGTTTAGAGATAAGAAATAGGTGCAAGATGATGTCTGGATATAAGTAATGAATGGTTAAACTGAAAGTTGAGAAGAAAATGAAGAATGTGTAGTAAATGGAAAATGCAGAAGAATGAAGAAGTGCGGAAGCTAGGATGAACACTTGTATATGAATGTTATGCTTTTGATGTTCATGAGTAATAATGGATTCTGATTTGTTGTGTGTGAGTTAAGTTGAAATAGAAGTAGGAATAAAGTGGAAATATTGAGGAAGTAAGCTATAAGAGAGAGAGACTAAGCAAAAGAGAGGATTTAAGACGAAAGAGATGGTGAAGGGTGCTGGAAAATGTACAGATGCAGTTGTTCACTAAACATGCATCTGTATTTTAGCCATAACTTGATCTATAGGCATCCAAATGTGATGATTTTAAGTTTAATTTAAACTGCTATATTTTTATGTAGAAATAGAAATTTAATTCTGTCTCTAAGAGTTTCAAAATTTAGCTCGAAGTTGAGTTTGTGGATTCTATCATAGTTTGGAACAATCTGTAGTGTTTTTGTCATAACTTGCCTAATATCGAACCAAATTGCATGAAATTAGTTTTATTAGAAACTTAAGACATAAAGGAAAACATTTTTAGAAGATTTTTTTTGCCTAAATCTTTCATATTCCTTATCAAAATAACCTTGAAAGATAGACCCGAAGGTCTGTTTTGAGAAGAAGAGAGAGACTGCAGTGCGTGAATTTGGAGAAGAAAAGAGGGATTACACGATCGTGCTTTTGCAGGATCATGACATTTTAGAGAAGTATGCACGATCGTGACTTTTCTAAACCAACTTGACTCTATGCACGATTATGTCTTTGAATGCTTACAGAAGTGGACTGAGGTGAACATCCTTCACTCTTTTGGCTATAACTTTTTCCTCTAACCTCTAAATGACATGGGACTTGAACCATTAGACTCTTAACACATTGATATTAATCTCCACCAAAAATTATATCCATATTAAATCATTTGGAGGAGATTTAATTGGGACGAAAATGATGAACAATTCTAGAACTTCATAATTGGAGTATTTTTCATTGAACATGCTTCGGTATTTTGATTATAGCTTGATTTGTAGGGTTACAAATGGAATGGTTCTTGAATTGGAGTAACCTAGAGACATAGGAATACAATTTTTGTAAA
>JANSVA010000218.1:47017343-47028677 GCA_025504915.1 Erythroxylum reticulatum | reverse complement strand
ATCCAAGCGGACGTTGGTAGTGAAGAGGCCCTGATTCTTCCTGGCAAAGGTGTACAATGATCCTTTGAACCCCATGTCATGCAGGCCACACCCCTATCCTAGAGTGAAAGATGCTGGCACGACTCCCATCAAAACTATCCCCTTGCTTTTCAGACGGATGAAAGTAGTCGTTGAAGTCCCCAATAACAAGCTAAGGCAGGTCAATGTCCATGTTCAGCTTAGTTAAATACTCCCACAAGGCGTCTTTGATGGAGTTAATTGGGCTAGCGTAAACAGCCGAGCACACCCAGTCCTGCCCCTGTGCATCATGAACCACCAGAGAGAGGCATTGTCTATGGGAGTGTAAAAAGGAAATATGAGTAGAAGCAGAATTCCAGAGGGCCCAAATACTACCCGCCTAGCCAACCATATCAACTCTCTCAACCATATCAAACCCCAAGCTCCGAGAAACTTGCTCAGCTCGAGCCCTAGAAATATGGATTTCCAGTCAGATCAACAGAGCAGGTTTATGCGTGCGTTTGAGTTCCTTAATAGTAGGGACAAAGTCCTTCTTGCCTGCCCCGCAGCAATTCCAACTAAGTATTGGAGCACTAATCACGATGATAAGAATAAAGGGATAGAAAGCTCTAGCCTAACTATCCTATTAAGCGGTGCCACCCTCCCGAGGGGCAAAGCCTTCCTCCACAGCCATGTTTGTAGCCTGAACATGTTCCATTGCTGGTGGGGAATCCACCTCCATTTCGGAGGGGCGTATCCAGTTCCCGACTGACGACGGCGTCCCTCCCTTGTCAGTGACCTGCACACGCGTACCTGAGTTAGGAGGATCTCTTAAACTAGTAGCAACCCCTTGGGATTGAATTTGTTGGCCTGCGAGGATAGTTAGACTGATGGTCGAAGAGAAGACCTGCTGGAGAGTTCCAGCTAACGATTGCACCATGTCTATGGTCACCTCGCCATCTGAAGCAAAGCCAGGATCCTTGTGATTTAGTATACCCTATTGTGTTTCTGCATGGTCTGCATAGGTAGTAACTGTTGGAGCTTGGGCCCTAGTGACAACTAGTTGCTTATTACGTTAGGACAGTGCATGGATCTGCTGTTTACTATTTTTATTTACAGATGGTTTAAACTTTCGTATAGCACGTTTGGTGGAAGGCTCGGCTTGGTTCTTGTTCCCCACTTGGAACCCAGTTGCTGCCACTACTTGCTCGGGGATCTCCTCATTTAATGTTTGATATCGGTTTCGGGTATCTCGCTGAGTGTTGCACTGTGTTGTGTTTGGGTTTTTGGGGCGAGAAGGATGACGTACGCGTTTGTCCACAATCATCCATTCCCCAAAACGTGGGGCTGATGCAATCTCGTCATTCACTATTCCCAATCCTCCAGTACCACTAACCTTAAGCTGCATTATAGTCGCTCTTTCCCCTTGTATTGCATCCAACCCCAGCTAGGGGGACGTCGACGTTCTTAGAGGACACGAGAAGTGAGCGTGTCCGTGAACCCCATAGGTGAAGCAGATGGGTTCAAGCCCCTCATACACTACCTTGTAGCACGCACCATCAAACCAGAGTTGCCCCACCAAAGGCTTGGAAAGGTCGACCTCAACGCACACTTGAGCAAACTAGCCACGAGTAGTGAAAGAGATGTTCATGTCAACTCTGAAGGGATTTCTAACTCCAGACGCCAAGGCGCGTAACACATTCTCATCATAATACATGACTAGTAGCTCCAGAAATCTTACCCAAGCCAGGATCTTATTCATTGTTAAAGTGGAGGGGTGGAACTCTGGTGATCATGGTCTCACTGTGAGATAATAACCTTGGATTATACAAGGTCCATTCGTGAGCACATTGTTTCAATCCTCATCCAGAGTAAATCTAATGAGAAAATACTCGTATCCAAGATCCAAAATGTCAAGCTCTCCCTTTGATTTCCACATCTGGTATATTTGTGTATATAGGACCTTGTAGCCTATTGTGCGCCCCAGTACTTTAACTATGAGAGCTTGCTGTCATGTAGACATGAGTTGATGCTTGTACTGGATATTAATAGTGAATTCGGGGCAAAGGATATCATCATTTCGAAAGCTCATCATCATGACCTTAGAAGCCAAGAGACGACACGATCGGCCTTAGGAGTATCCTTCAACTACGCAAGCTTACCCGAGTTTTTCCTGGTATGATGGTACGCACATGGATGTCGGGGAGGGGGCCCATGAGTCACCATGTCAGATCCACTGTGGGTCGCGTCATCTGGGGGTTTATCCGGCGGACGAGACTTTTTTGGATTCTTTAGATTGTCAGGTCGAAGGTAATCTCTAGAAGTTTGGGTATTAATTGAAGTTTGGTTGGATAATATGGTTTTAGTTAAGAGTACTGATATGTGAATAAGACTAAAGAAGTAAAAGCACCATATTATGTACTATGAGCCTGTGATAGATATGGAGTATATACTTTGTACCATCGATGAAAAGATGCTTGATCATGTTCTTATAGATTGTACCTTGGATACAGCCAACTTTGTTGTGTATGACGTGAAGAGGGACACTTGCTTGACACTTTCCATACGAAGTTTCATTAAGTGAATTGGCTTTTACTGCTTGACTAAACATTGGCTTATCCTCCTTGTTCGCTATACGACTATAAAATTCAGCCAGTTGCTGCGTTAATTGTGGAATGGAGGGGCTTCCAATATTTCTCCTGTTGCAGGCTTAGATCGTTTTGTTTTTCATCTCGAATTTGGTGATAAATTTGTTATGATCTATTCTCTTAGCTCTAGTTTTCTTTCTTTTACCATATGCTTGTTCATTGTTGCTTGATGACTCATTGAACCGTCGAATTCCACTGAAAAATGTAGCTTGGAGCTTTGAACTTTGCTTGGGTTTCAGGAATAATAGTTGTACTTTTATTCGGGTCTTATACATGCTTCACCACATGGGTTATGTTCGTAGTCATCATAGATATCTTCAATACATAGAAGTACATCCTATTTCGTTCAGAGTAATACATGGGCTATTGCTATGCTGGTTTTAAATCCTCAGGACATGTGTATGTATACATACAGAACCTAAATTCTTTGTTGTGTGAATAAAATGCTGCAATTCAACATCTCAAGCAGTAAACAGTTTTTAAGAAAAGAAAAATGTGAATAATTTATACTTTTGCGTCAAAGTGCGGAACTTGTTTTATAGTGAAAGAAACGAAAACTGCGCCAAGCCAACAGGAATTAATCCAGGACATGCATGGAATCCTCGGAAAAAGAACCATGCTCTGAACAGAACGTGGTTCCTCGAACCATTGTATTCAAGTCATCCGCTTCATGCTTGTTTTTGGTGTGAATTACGAGGAACAAAGTCAGCATATTTGTTGCGAGTCTACTTATAGTAATCTCCATTGTCAGAAGATAAATATTTATATATCTAGCTTTGATGTCAGCTAGTCATCACCTCAGGTTAACATTTGACCGTATCTCTCTTGTTCATCAGTAAGAAGCTTTGCTTGTTCACAATTTGGACAGTCCTTGAATGGATGACTGGTGAATCCATCATCTGACCCTGGTTCCAATTATGGTTCTCGTTGAGGCTCCATTTGCCTCGAGAATTGAAACTGAAAAACAAAGATTAATGCATTAGTTGCCGCATTGGAAGATCTGTCAAAAAAGCTTACCAACCTTTCAAGCTTTCTATATCCTCTGAAGAGATCGTCAAGGATGGACGAAGAATGAAACAATCCAGTGTATCTGGTAAACAACAAAGCACAAGAACAAGTACGCGGTGTTAAAACTGTTGTATCCTATGACTCAGCAGCCAGATATGGCATATTGTCAATGCTGAGCACTTACCAAGTTATCTTGAGGGGCTTTCCTATAGAAACCTTGGATTGCAATAATAGCGAAGTTGGAAGTTACAACGATGAAAATACTCAAAGCATGCACTCCCATCCACTCAAACACGCATGTCAAGCGCCTGTAGCCATATACATCTACCTGTAGCAGACACCAAGGTAAGAAGGTTTCGCAACTCAGCAAAAAAAAAAAAAGGCGAGCATGATAAGAGACACAATGATGATGTTCAATGTAAAGTTCGATCCAAAAAAGTTCACAAAGATTGTTAAGATTGTTTTATGTTTTAATGCTGCATGTCGAATGTTTATTTGATCTTCCACAAACAGAAATTTTAGCTTATTTTTAACATGGCCACTGAAGCTTTGCTGAATGCAGGGGATAATATGACATACTTTTTCTGCCATTGCAATTTTCTAAAGTTCATAGTAATTGGGGCTTTTTCAGGTTTTATGTTCTTTAATTTATTGCTTAGTGAGTTCAGATTACTTATTACATAATTTATTGCTTAGTGAGTTCAGATTACTTGTTTGTAATAGCCTTCATATCCCCAGAACTGCATGCCTTTAGTAGGGGGTATTACATTCAAGCTTAGCACTCACCAAGAGATATAAGGCAGAAAATGTGACTCCTGCTGAAGCAGATGTAATCAGCATATAACTGATTGTGTAGAGAGATTTATTCACAGGAATGCCTAAAGAAGGAACAAAGAAAGAATCAACGATTCAGTACCATCCCAAGTCTGACTGTAATAAACGTAACCATCAATGCTTGTAATTTATCAGGCCAACTACAAAGCATAACATCAGGTTCAAATATGTTCCACCAATGTCCTTTAATCTAACAATATGTGCATATTCAATGCATAAACAGGCATACCTGAAAAGGCAATCAGTAGGCCAAGTACAAATAATGATACCGAGATCACGGACCAGTTTTCTATGCGTGCTTTATGGTCCTGAAAAATTTTTGAGCAATGCATTCTCACCAATTAATGACTGAAACAAGTGATGCTTCGTGAACATATTAAAGTAACCCATAATCAGATTCAGAAGCTGTTAACAATTCATTAATAGAGACCTGTCTAAAATGTGATCCAACAATCATCCATCCTTATAGCTCCGCTGAAGTCATCTCCTTTGATTAATAGAAGATATAAAGAGGAGGGTAAAGAGCCTTGAGAAGTGAATAAGGTAGTACATCTCTAACCTGTATGTGAGCAAGAATGTGACCATATTGGAGCCCTATTATGCAGGCCACTGCAGCTGTCAAGGAGCTGTAGAAAACACATAACATACAATCATTTGAAACATGATCAACAACTTTGCGGAAGCTTCCTGATATCAAACTTATGTGGCATGACAGGAAAGGTTAATGTTCTTTGAGAACCATATTGTCCAGTTACAAAAAGATTGCTTGTAGATACAAAAACAAAAATCACGACAAATGTACGTTGACCACCTTAGCAGACCTTCAGGGTCAAAAGGGGCATGACACCATGGAGGTGAATTCTCTGAAACTTGGTGACTAGAGGACATATTGCACTCCTGTTTAAGGAATATCTTTGTTAGGGATCAATCTGTTGCACTTTGATGAATACAATGAAAATTTTACCTTAAGGTTTCGGTAAACAGGCTTTGCATATAAGTGTCCAATTCCAATAACATAACGATCAATCATACCCGCTGCATTACAAGAAGGTCCAAGATCTCCTCTTACAGAACATTTCACCTATATCATGCAGGCACTGTCATGAACATCAAATTTCAAAACCAAAGTTTGACACTTGACAATAACTTCAGTAGAAAGGGAAAGGAAACTAGAAACTCCTGGATCACAATAATCAATCTTCTGTCCAGCTCATAAAAACTAAAAGTAGGGAAAAGTTGGGCGATGTAGCCACAACACAAAGTGGGGATTGATGAGGATGGAACTCACAAATATATCCATTTTGGCCAATAATTGTCACACTAAAAATTTAGCAACTGAAGAAATTATATGGTGCAAAATAAACTTTCTTGCAGATTAAGATACAAAGGAGGAAGACACATTATGCAAATTCATATGAAAGATGTATCGGAGCCCAAGATCTAAATTTTAAATGCTTCAAGACCATAGCTACAAAGATTGTTTTGGACAACTAATTAAGGTAAAGAGAAACTACATTTAGTGTTCTCCAAATATGTATGTCAACTTTTGTGCCTTCAATACTATGTTATACATC
The DNA here is from genome assembly GCA_025504915.1 of Erythroxylum reticulatum. Classification (NCBI taxonomy): domain Eukaryota; kingdom Viridiplantae; phylum Streptophyta; class Magnoliopsida; order Malpighiales; family Erythroxylaceae; genus Erythroxylum; species Erythroxylum reticulatum. Next base: position 47,022,616 of record JANSVA010000218.1, on the reverse strand, counting down.
TATCATGAAAGAAAGCATAACGACAAAAATTTATATATAAATCTCAAAGAAGAATGCACCAACTGAAGTTGTGTGTTCTTCACCTTAAAATTATAGCTGGAATTTGCTGGAAGCATGTATGTTGGCGCGGCTATCTCAAATTGCCAATCTGGCACATATAAACCATACAACAGGCTTAAGTATATTGCAGAAAGTGCAAGTGCAACACACCTGCAAAATGAAATTTTCTTTATCAATAAGTAGTTCAAGAATGTCATCGATCATATTTGTGAACAATTACCCATCATTTGATATTTAGAGACCATAAAAGATGAAAATAATTAAAAAAAGATCAGATATGAAAGAATTAGTTCTTCCCAAAAGCATTTAACCTCAGTGTACGAAACAACAATTCATAAATTTTTAGGAAACTTACAATGTAATGGTAATATGTAAAACTTACCACTGCCAATAATAGAAGATCCTCAGAAAACCTGTTTTGCGCTGTGTTCGACTTGAAAGCCAAATTGCACATAAAGCTGCAATGATATACCCAATTGCTATTCTCTGGGAAGAAAGAAAACAAAGAAGAACCTCATTGATTTAACAATGAAAATGTCATTTGGTGGCACTGAACAAGTTATAAAGATCTTTTATGTAAATTAAAAGATGGAAGTTGAATCGATGTCTTTTAAGGAAGATTGCACTACAGTTAGTGCTCTCCACATATGTATGTCAACTCCTAATTAGCTGGAAAAATATATTAAAGTTTAATTATCACTTGAGAAAATCCCATGTTTAAGTTTCCTGACAATTGCCATTTTAGCAGTTCTAAGTATAGCATCTTACTGGAAATATTGCACTACGTTTCCATTTAGTTGTGTGAACAACTGTATCTAATGCTTACAGAGTTGACGCAAATTGTTTGCTGTTCAGAAAACTTTCTGCATGCAGTTAAAAAGGTAATTTTTGAAGATACAATACCTGCAAAATGCCTAGCCAACGAATTCTTTCAATGTCAACACCATAGGTCAACGAGTTTATTCCATGAAAAAAGCCACCTGATATGAGGTACCGGTCATATACTTGGTTTTTAGCAAGAACATGGGTTAATATGAAGGTAGTAACATCAAAGCAAATTGTTATTTGCTGTCATCAACAAGAAAAACATCATTTAACAAAAGCACGGATTGTACAAACAAAGAGACTAATCTCTTTAAATCTGTCAAAAAGGCCTTAAACCCTTGATGACTTATTGTCAAAGCCTACATCAGAAATAAATTTTAAACTTTTAAATACAAGAATTGGTTGCATCAAGGTATCCAAAATACTCTCAGAATAAACCAACTAGTGCTATAACTATGATTAGTAGTTAAAGAGTATATCATAATCTAGTTATACATAAGATCCTACTTATAAATCTTCATCCCATGTACCTTGAAGTAGCACGCCTAGGAGAAAAAGTTTTACTGCTCTAAGAACTGCCTTCGACATGGAATCTACTCTGTTCGATACTTCCTGGAAAAAAAATCGTACAAAAGCAACACGTTAAACTCAGTGCGCTACCAAAGGAAATAGTCAGTCAAATCAACATCACAACATCAAAACCACTGGATACAAGCTAAGTCTGTCGAATAGTACCTTGTAGACAAGTGCAAGAGAGACTCCAGCAACGAAGAGAAAGAAAGGCATCACCAAATCTGCCAAGTGAAGACCGGTCCAAGGGGAATGAGCAATTACTGGAAAAATTGAGCCACCATAATCGACCAGCATCATTAACTGAAACCAGAAAACAATATGAAACGATAAGATTTAGAAGCCGGAAAAGTAAAAGGTCACATTTTATACTTCATTGCATTTACTTTTCATCGTTCACTTCATAAAGTCTTTAGCTTGCCTTCAGCTTCCAACAAGAAACTCATAAAGGTACTAGAAAAAGCTTATACAATGTCGAGAAGTGGTGGAAAGCGTCAATAGTTTTATCTTTTCAACCATTTTCTCACAGGCCAAGCAGTATCCCAGAAGTCAACTTAGTCCAATAAAACAACAGAACAATAATCCTTTTCGAAAAAGCACAAAATTTTCCATGAAAGAAACAAAAGAAGATTAGTAAAAGAGACATATTATTCAAAGGAAAGCAATATATAAACAGGTGAGAAAGGTAAAGGTCGATACACAGAGACAGATAAAGATAGGAAGATGAAGCTCACGGAAACACAGAGACCGCGAAAGACATGAAGAGAAGCAACACGTGAAGTTTTCTTATTGGGCGGAGGCTGTTCCTCATTGTCTAGTAGCGGTTGGTACTATGCCATTTTATCGGCGTAGATAGCAGGCAAAGTGAATAGTTTTACATTTGGAGAAGAAGAGGACGAAAGGGCATACACTAAAAGACGCAGAATAATGCTATAGGTTCTATTCTAACAAATGCATTAATCGGGACAAAATGAAGATTATTCTACGGGGAAACGTTTCAAGAGAGAGCAAAACATGAAAAAGGTTCGAATGAATAAGTCTGGACAAAATGAAGGTGCTCTACAGGGAAAAGTTTCAAGCATGAAAAAGGTTCGAGCTTTGACTTCGTGGGGGAACAACTTAAAATATAGTATAATTCACGAATCAAGTGCATAACGTTTTGTTAGGCAAAGACAAAAGAGCCCCAGACCTTGGCAATGGTTGATAAGTAGAATCGCTATTAAGACAATTTTCACATAACTTTTTATAAAATTGGATATATGTCCAAAATTAAAATGCAATTTATTCATAATAAAATACACAAAACCTTACTGCCATGGCATTACTATGCGTTTATGCTTTCACTTTGTTTGTGGTTGCTGGTAAAGCCAAAAAATGAGTGTTAAAGGAGAAGACAGCTTTATCTATACGACTTCTCCTCCTCTCACCACTCTCTCAGTTTCTATTCTCACCACCTCAGAGCTGGCAGAAAGAACAGAATGTCCCATGCTTAATTTGGTTGCTAAGTTCAAATTATGGTTAGAACAAGAAATGAAACTGCACCCCTCAATTCAAATGTAGTGTTCATTTTATAATATCATAAAAAAGAACTCAAGATACCAGAGACAGAACGGCTTTAGGTAGAGAAAGAGAGCTTACAAAGACGCAGATTCCACGAAAGACATCAAGAGAAACGACCCTGGTTTTAGTCCTTCCTTTGATCTTTGTTCCTCCAAATTCTTCCTCATCGTTAACTAATAGCCCGTAACCTGCCATTGTCGATAACCTGAAGACACCAGCCGAAGCAATTTGACGGCTCTGCCAATACAACCCACCACCACAAAAGGTCTCTATACAATATATACCTACGATTCAGGGTAGATTATCAGATAAGTAACAGATTTTCTTCAAGTAGACAAGTGGGGTACGTGGTGGACAGTGAAAGAGGCTGAAGTTATATTCTTTTGGCAGATTCTATTTGTACAATAACGATCTTTTGTTTCTGGGCTTGGCTTACCTATTACTGCTTTTGAGAATATGATAACTTGAGAAAAGAAAAGGTAACAACAAGAAGAGGTTCAGATGACCTGTTCCATGCGAAGATTACACAATCTTCTTTTAACAGGCCATCTTTCATTCCATGACATGACATAGAGATGCCTTTACGAATAAGACATTATGAAGAGAGAGAGACGGAGATAAAGATAAATTACCATACAAGTAATGGCATTTCTTTTACGCAAGCACGTTCCACTCGAGTGCAACATATTACGTGTAAGTGTACGGATCTCAAATAAATTTATAGCTTTGAGTAGTTACACTTGCACCGTCCATAAATAGAAGTTTTGAGTTGGAGTCGGTTAGTTCAGAACCCACGATTTGTTAATGCACTCTATCAACTCTTTGCTGCAATGGCCAAATGTGTAGTTAGAATACGCTGTTCCAAAAGTCATACAAAGGAAACTCCACCCCTACACGTTCACTAAGAGTCCCATCCTAAACGTTATTATATAATATTTTAAATTACAAATTATCATAAGCGATGATATTGCAATTACCTTAAAATGTAGTAATTATCTGAATCATAACCGTAATATTATAATTACATTTTAAAATTTAAATATCAGTTTCACAAGTCATTCTTTAAATTCGGATAGTGATCCCTAGTAGTCTCTTAGCTTCACACTCAACACTAATAACAAGATGGGTTGGCTCATGGATCATGTACGGCGAATTATACAGAGGAGCATTAAGAGAGTTCTTTGTTTCTTCAGTCTTTTTCTCTGATAGCTGTTTAAGATAATGCATGCATCTTTACTCGATCGGATACATTATAAGGCGTGGGTAATACAAACCGAATCACATACTTAATTATGTTTAAACTCAATTAAACGTGTGGCTTACTTGTACCTTCTCCACCATCTTATAAATCTTAAACGTATCTTTCAAAGCGTGATTTCGACGTCATGTGGTAAGTTTTGTGACAAAAGGGTGGGCAGAGATTATTGGCATAGTTGGTGGAAGGGCATTGTCGCTTGTATATGGACTTAAATCATCACTACAAGAACTATCGCTCTAAACAACTATTTGCCGTTTGTAATTGTGCTCCACAAATGTCTATTGCCTGGGTCATCACCTTCTTCGCATAAATCCATTGGAACACTCGTCAATTAACTTACCTAAAATTTGAATAACTTAAGTCACATTGTTCATAAGAATAACTTTATCTACACTCACCCTTTAATCACTAGGTTTAGTACAAGTGTACTAAGATAATGAAACCATAAGGGAATAGCTCCTTATATGTAGTAAACAACCATTTACCTACATTCAAATCTTCCAAGTATGTAGTTCTCCAAGATGATATTAGAGGACCAAATTGGCATTTTTTTATAAAACTGGGATAAAGGAGTTAGTATTGTGTAATTTGTAATTACCAAACATGACTAAGAATCTAAGTAAAAGCCATTGCTTGATTTGGTTTCAGCCATAGATGGTAACATATGATGTAATGCGAACTTAACTGTGCCACTGTCACATCTCAATTCCCCTGTAGGAAAACAATAAATACACTTGGAGATAGTCTACTTGCTTGGTACATGTCATTTTTTGGTGTTGTCAATTCATTCGCATCAATGGTAACATATGGTGTAATGTAAACTTAACTGTGCCACTGCCACATCTCAATTCCCCTGTAGGAAAACAATAAATACACTTGGAGAGAGTCTACTTGCTTGGTACATGTCATCTTTTGGTGTTGTCAATTCAGTCGCATCAATGGTAACATATGGTGTAATGCGAACTTAACTGTGCCACTGCCACATCTCAATTCTCCTGTA
>JANSVA010000218.1:47004637-47015329 GCA_025504915.1 Erythroxylum reticulatum | reverse complement strand
CTCCAGGCTCTTAGCCTTTTCTTTCTCTCACTAGAAAGATATTGTGAGCTTTTTATTATAGTAGAGTTTGCTCTCTTATGTCGCACTTTTGAATACATAATTTTTCTTTGTAAGTAAACACTTGAAAGCTAAAAAAATTGTTCAATCTTTGACTACGACTAGTATTTATAGCCTAAGTCTCATACTGCTTCTTGCTTCTTGTAGAACTCGTTATTCAGTTAAGTTTTGTAACTAACTCCAACTGACTAACTGTCTGACGTACAAGAGTATCTTCATCTTTGTATCGTCTGCGTTTTCCTCTTCTTCTGTGTTTTTCACTTCTTCTGTATTTTGCACTTCTTCTGTATTTTCCACTTCTTTTATGTTTTCCCTTCTTCCATGTTTTCCGCTTCTCTTGTGTTTTGCCCTTCTTCTGTGCTTTCTGCTTCTTCTGTTTTTTCACTTCTTCTATGTGTTGCACTTCTTTTGTGTTTTTCTGCATACTTAACACACTTATCAAAATAGTTCATTTATTTTTAATATTATTATTATTTGATTGTCACCAAAATTAATAATCGTGAAGTCCTCTTGACTTAACAAACCTTTATGGGATTAAAAACTTATATACCTCTATGTTATGTTAAATTCATAGATACCTGTACTAAAATTGTATGCATCTCAATGATATAGGCACAAGGTCAATCTATACATATGCCCAATAACCTTAAAACGCTTAAGATCAACATAAATCTTAAGACTTTCATACGTATTATGGCAATGTATGACAACACGTATTACTGAGGATAAATGATGATCATCTCTATTAATGAACCATCATACTGTCATAATACATCAAAATGTACAAATGTACATAGAGGAAACATAACGATCCCTTAACTAATAGTTATTTACAATTCCTCAGTCTTTAAATGTTCCAAACCTTAATGTCACCTTTTTGTATCAAAACCTTTATAACTAAATAATTGACCTTTAAGTGCTAAGACCCTGTGATATTCTTTTTTGTTATTAAACAACATGGTAAGTATTATCAGAGTACAACCAAATGGGTCTAGCTATTGAATCAACCACAGACAACTCAAAAATCAAGTTTCTTAGCTAAACTGTCTGTGAAGTAGCCCTATAGCATACACTCTGCATGCATAGTCAAAGAAGTTACTCGTGTCTTCTCAACACTTTCACAACATTGTACCATATGGAAAATTAAACTGTAACCTTAAAAGGACTTTCAATCATCCAGAAACATAGCTAAAATCTGAATATAAATTCCTTATAAGGTTTAGTCTGTTGACTTTTCTTATGTGTCAATATACAATGCTTAATTCCCTTTAGTACTTTAACACTCGCTAGACTACATTCTATAAGAGGTTTGATGAGTGTTGAGATCTGTCCCAGTGAACATGAATACTTTGGATAGAAGATGCTACATTAAGGTCCTTCATGTCAAAGTTCTTGACTAAAAGTTGCTTAACCTTATACAACATGGTCAAGTAATTTGACGTGAGCATATATCATCCACATACAATAATAGGAAGATAACTTTGCTCTCCTTGACTTTATAGTGCAAGCATCTTTTAACTTTATCTTCCATGAAGTTGAAAGAGGCCACAACCTCATCAAATGGAAGGTATTACTTTTATGAAGGTTTGATGTAAACCATATATTGATATGCATAACTCACAAACTATATTAGTTCGTTCTACATCTTAGGATCCTTTAGATTGTATTATATAGACCACTTCATAAAGTTCTTTATTCAAGAAAGTAGTTTTGATAGCCATATGATGAAACTCTATATAATCATGAGTTACAATTGTCTTAATCACTCAAAATGTATCATACGAGGATATGAGAGAAAAGGTAACATAAAGTCAACCTTTCTCTCTGAGTGAACCATTAGGTAACTGAGTGAGCCTATAAACTATTGAACTTTATCCTGAAATCCTTTAGGTCCAAAAACTTCATTTATAACTGACGAGTTTGCAGTTCCACTACAAATCAGCTAACTCCTAGACCTCACTATACTCCATGGCTTGCATCTTGTCATTTATTGCATCCCACTACGCATTTGTATTAGGTCCAGAAACAGTTTCTATAAAAGTAACTGGATTTGTAACATGTCTAACAACATAGTCCTTTACACCTGATAAACTAGTTAGATGGGATAGCAGGTCGCCTCACTTTAATGGATTTACTTAACTGTATTAGATCTTATACCCCTAGGAACCTCTGTGTCTATATGTATGAGTTCCTGTTCCTGTACAGGCATGGTATAAAGACCTAGATCCACCGGATCTAACTGTATGAGTAATGGGAACATGATAACTGTAGTATCCGCCCTACTATCGTCTGAAGGGTCAATAGGCCCACCATCATCATAGACATAGCATTCCAGAAACTTAGCCATCTATAATTCCACTATTCTAGTCCCTCCATCTCTACAATAAAAGTTGTAGCCTTAAAGTGGTCGAGATATCTTACTAAATAACAATCAGGAGAATGAGCATGCAATTTATCTTTATAAGGATTATAATACCTTAGTAGGGCAGCCCCATACACCATTGTGTGTAAGGTTGAGTTTTTTAATTTTTAAATAATTAGGTAGAATAGTCCTGTGCTGCATTAACTTCCTCAAGTCCTTCAGGGTGCAATTATGCCTTTCGGCAATATACTATTTTTCTCAAAACTACTCAGCACAGTGAATTAAGTCACTATTCTAACTTATTCCAAATATCTGGTAAACAAATCTTTTAAAGTCCTGAAACATCATGTTTGCCATGATATTCTCCTCCACAGTCAAAGTTGACTATCTTGATGAATTTTTCTAATTAGTTCTCAACCTTCAGTTTTTAAGCAAGAACATATAACTGTAATGGGATAATCATCAACAAATGTCAGAATACATTTGGAATTACACAGTGAAATTGTATAAGGCATACCGATATCTTTATGTATTAGACTCAACAAGTCATAAGCATGAGCTAACCTCAGTATCCTTATTAGTCAACTTACCTCTACAACAGTCAACACATGTTCCCAGATCATCATAATCTAGAATTAAGAAATGCCTTCATTGATCAATCTCTCAACCCTAGCTGTAGAAATGTGGCGTAAACTTTTATGCCATACCATGTATGACTTCTCATTCATCAGGGTCCTTTATTTCATAACTTGTTTAGCAAGATACAAAGAAACATTTATCTTATTCAGGGTAAGACACATTTTATACAAACCATATGACAAAAAGGTTGTACCATTATGTTTTTCATTAAACAACTACACAATAGAAGTATTAAATACAAAATATTAACCCTCTTTGTCCAAAATTGATCAAAAGATCACATATAAAATGTGTCGTGTAAAACCCAAATGAACCTTACAACAAAGTTGAGTACATACATCCCCTATAGATATTACTTCCACTTCTTCATTACTGTGAGTCATCAGTTTCTCCTTTTCTTTATTTGGCTTTATCCTTGATATGAACTACTGCATCACAGAAGCACCTTGATCAGATGTTCTATTATATAGTCACCATGTACTTAATGCGACTATCACATATTAGATTTATAATTGACGAGCCAAAGAGTAACTTGATGGTCTCATTCTTTCCTTTTAAACCTCATATTACTAGTTTCTTTATGTCCCTAGGACCTTTACCAGCATTGGTTTGACTAACTTCAGCATGTGGAGAAGATTTGAATTTTCCACCTTTAAACTTAGTGGGCTTTATCTTTGTCTTCCCTTAAGCTATTTCAAGGGTTGTAAGAGTAGCAAACTTGAGTTTCTCCTCTTCGGCAATGAAATGGGCTATCAAAGAATTGAAGTCCCAACATCTTCAATCTACTGTGAAGATGAATTATTCTCGATATGTACTCTATTACTCCCCTTTTCTCTGGTATACCGTATGGAGAATAATTATTTCATCAAGGCACTTGTCTCAACTCTAGATGAGACTATGTACCTTTGGGAGAAATTATCAAGAAACTCCTTTGCTATGTCTGTGTCAGGAAGTCCACTTAGTGGATGGTTAGGAATGAATCTCGTAATGGTCATTAGATATAATATGTTAAACTGATCCTAGGTTTCGTAGGCTGCTTTATGAGTTTTCAAGGTCATGGATGTAAATGAAGATGGCTTATTCGTCAGTATGGTCATATCAACCTCATCTTTCACAATAGCATTCAATACATCCTTTGTCCACTTATTTGTATTGAAACTAGTCAAGATTTCAATGATGACACTAATTTTGTTGACTGAAAACGTGACTTTAAGATGATAATGTTTAAATCAACACAAATGTAGGATAATAGCGATACTTAAAACCATTAAATAGTATCTTTACTTAAAATCTGATCACACATATTATAAAATACCTTTGGGCTGAATACATAATATATGTAATTACCCCTCCACATAAAAGTGATTAGAGTACAAACTATCAACTCTTATGACGCTACCACATTTGGGCAAATAGATCACTTGAGCAATAGCTTTCCTCCATCCAATGCCTTTATGAACATCTCAAAATGTTATGAAAGATCAAAACCTTTGGGCAGAATAACCAAACATAAAATTAGATACATCCCTCAACATGTAAGTAAAACAATTCAAAATACTGACTTGAACGGCAATTTTGGTGACTACATCCTCATCAACACTCAAAAAGTCCATAAATACAAGAGATACATCTTTATATTATCCTCACATTCTTTATAGGCATATAATATGTGACAATGTAACATCAAAAAGTACAAAAATTCGAATGCACAGTCTCATTGTCACATACTCGTGTTGAAGACATTCTTTGAAAACTTCATTTAACACTTTCGTAAAAGAAAAATCTCAGTAAAGTGACTATTATGGGTCACTGGACACTGAACCGACCACCCGAGACACGAAAACCTCATGTATCTTACTTATAACATGTTTGTTGCACAAAAATTCACTCAAAAATGGCTTCAAAATTTCTTAATTCCTTTTCTGATCGACTATCATGCAATCTTGAACACTAAAAGTGAGACTCAAGACACAAAACTTGAAGTATCTCCCTCAAGTGATATCCAAAGCATGAAAATTCACTTTAAATTGAATTCAGAATGCCTTAATTCCTTTTTCTAGAGTTAAACTTTAATTTATTACTAATATAATAAATCCAAGAAAATGGAAAATTTTACTTTATAAATTTCTCATATCTAGAAACTGACCCAAAACACTCCGAGACACCCTTACAGGAAATTTGAAAATTTTGTTTTTTAAAATCACTGTAGCATCCGTACAGCCGACGTTAGCCACTAATGTGGCACACCACGTCAGTACACATAGTGCAGGGCCACGTGGCTGCACACCCTCTTATAGAGATGCGCCAGATGTGTCTGGCGAGTGCGCGTCACGCGCACCCCATGCATAGATGCTTGACTACTGTACGACGTGTGTACCTCAAGCGCCACCACGTATCTCCCATCTACTATGCCATGTGTAGGGATGGATGCGGCGCGTGCACGGTACACGCCAATCGTTCCACGCTCGTGGGAGTGCGCGTACATATGACAAGCATTCGTCGCTCGCTGGAGCGATGGTCGGCATGGGTTTGGCATGTGCACTGTACGCACTAACCATACGCCACTACCCCGCAGCACGGTAGCAGCGTCAGGCACACTCTCGATGTCTTCTCCTTTTTTAACGCTGGAGGCGATTTCCAGTCCCAAGAAGTCATTTTTCATTCTGTTCGGCCCATTTTCGACCGATTTTTCTATCTAGTCTTATGTATGCCACTTTTACATAATTATATGCGTAAAAAATTAAAAAATGAATTAAAAATTGAGAAAAATCATATGAGATGAAAAACTGAAAAACCTTCGTTTCTAGCAATTTGATCACGTAACCGCTCTGATACTACATGTTATATGTAGTACAGACCTTATTACTTTCCCATGATCAAACATGAAAGGGTTAAAAATGAAGGTAATGAAGAATACCTGATTTCGGTTCCATCTCTTATTTCGATGTCAATTCTGAGCTCCAAACGATCATAAATCTCCCATGAATTTTATAAAAAGTGTTTCCTGACACAAGGTTTATTTCTTTCTACAGTTTTCTCAATATGTAAGCTCTCTTAATGGGTCAGAGATTCCTTATGCTTACAATTGATATAAGCAACTGCAGGAGATCTTAACCTTTATATAGCTTCCATTTTGGGCTTTCCCATCACAAGGCCGGCATGGGTCTAGTCCATATTAATTGAAATTCATTTTCTACCCAGACTTTGACTATTAATTTAGATCATTTATTGTGTCACTTTATTGTCTTTATCTGGATCAAATTGCATAACTTAATCGATAATTTATTTAAAAACCAAAAAATGCAATTAATAGTTGTTCAATTTTATGAGAAAGGATACAATTGTCTAACACTCAGTAGGTAACCAATGGCTATACTGTTCATTTTTCCACAAAAATTGAAGGTAAGACATAATGCATTTCGATGTTAAGCCATTAAAGAAACAAATATCTAAGACTTGAATTCTTGTAAAAGCTATTTAGTTTAATCCATATTAATTAATGTTCTTAATTAAAAGTACACTGTTGATTTCAAGATTTTTTATGTTTAAAATAGTACTACCTAATTAATGATAGCTGTGAGTGTTCTAAACAAGTCCCAAGTCCATATGATTAAATTTTGTTTTTAGCTTTCAAAATAGCCATAAAGAAACGAAAACCAAGGCCCGACTCCAATTAACTACATGACTTCTAAACAGGAGCCTTAAATAAAAAATTCATCTAGGATTAGAACTCTTAAATTTAAAATTATTGCTAAGATTATAAAGCTTTTGCTATATTATTTTTCTTCTAACTCTGTCATGGTAATAATTTATCATGACCTTACCATGAAGATTTACCTTGTCAAAAGGTCAAATTCCAAGTTGAAGTGTTCTAAAACTCCATCTGCCTTTTTTTTTAATTAAAGGGAAAGATCCACGATACAAATTACATGACTAGTCTAGGGAAATAGACCCCTGACATATCCTCTAAAAGGATAGAATGGCACCCAATGGGTGTAGTATAAAAAAAGTGATTCCTAAATCAAAATGTTTTGAATAGTTAGTGAGCCAGTCGACACATCTATTGCTCTCTCGATAAATATATCAATGTATAACAATCTAGTTCTGAGTAAACAAATCATTAATACCCATGACTATAAGATTGAGAGCCATTGATCGGTTAGCTGAGGAAGATAGGATATTGATCACCGCTATAGAATCCACTTCGAGTTCGATCCGGCGATAACCTATATTCCAAGCAAGTGTGAGCTTGGTAAAAACTCCCTAGAGTTTCGAAGATACGGAGGAGCACCGACTGAGATTCTGGATGAATCCTCCAAGCCAAGCACTTGCAATATCACGTATAAGGCCACCTGCTATGGATGAGGACGAGGATCGTTTGCATGCTTCATTTGTGTTTAATTTTATCCACCGTGGAGGAGGTTTGCACCAGTCGATAAGTTTCTCTTGTCAAGGGCGATGGGTAATATCAGCCCTGCTTTGCCAAACGACTGACTTGAGGATCTGAGGGGCATTTGTCAAAATGTTATAGACTGGTGAGGACGACTAATTAAAATGTTCATAAAAAGGGCCATATTTCTCCATGTCCATAGGAACCAGCATGTAGTACCAAAAAGAATCGATCGATCATATCCAAGTACTTGTCGGTGGTGTTGGAGGTTTCTAATGAGCCACTCCCGAGTCGAGATAGTGAAAAAGTTAGTGGATATGATTTGCGGAGGGAATGTGCTCCACAACTTGCGAGCTTTGACGCAGTCTCGCACTACATGCAACAAGGATTCTTCGAGATGACAGTGATAACACGCTCCGTCTATAATGAATTGCTTACGGACGCATTGTTGGTTAGAGAGTAAGCGATCATGTGCGAGGAGCCAAAGGAAGGAGCGAATGCATTGTGGGCCCTTCCACAGCCAAATTGCCTTCCAAATTCCATTAGGCAAAGCATCTTCGTGATCTGTGATTATGGAATAAGTGGAAACTATAATGAATTGTCCAGTGTTTGAAATTTCCTATATCAACTTATCCTGCCTTAAGTGGGGCTAAGGGGGGAAAGTGCCTGCTATGGATATGCAAATTGAATCTGGGAGTCGAGATTGAAATGCATCCCATTTCTAAGTACTGTCAATGTCCACAAAGTGTTAAATAATGCTTTGAAAATCTTACTCTTTTTCAATTACAACTAAACTGTTTCTCTAGTTTCTGCTTATTGCTTTGGTAAGCGCTATAATTACCAGTTTTTTTTTGTGTTGATAGAGATACTTGCATATAGTCAATACATGTATTAATTAGTATATATATTCTCTGGAAAGCAGAAAAGCTGGTACTAAAAAGAACAATAATGTGCATACGGTCAATATTCTTGTGAAAATTTTCATTGCATGGAACCTTTTTTAGCTATTGGAAATTTTGTTTGGTTGTAAGAGTATTATTTATTTATTTATTAAAGTTTAACCCATGATGAAAACTAAGAATAATAAGGTGTTCATGCATTTACTTATTGGATTAAAAAATATTAAACTGCATGAATTGTATTTGATGAAGGAAAGAAGAAGAGCTAGGAGGATCATCAGCAAGCATAGGAGAGCCATGGAAGAACCTAAAAACAAAAAGGAGAAAGATTTGGACGAGGTCGAAAAGAGTGGGAAGAAGCAATGGGAAAGCTCGAAGAACAAGAAAATGTAATCTAACTTTATGAACTTGTTTTACTGTCCTTTACAGTACAGTAAACATCATGTTCTCATTGACTAGATAGGATTATCGATCCTTTAAGTTTCCTTTCAAGCTTAGTGAATTAAGTAGCGTTTTAAACCTATTACACCATATAAGTTCTTTTTCCTGTCTTGATTTTATATTCTTCTTCAGAATCATAGCTAGCTGCGTACGAATTCATTCTGATTTAACATCAAAAAGTCAGTTATTATCTTCATGTTTTAGTTTTATAAATCGATTTGTTTGAACAATGTTTGGAAGAGAAGAGCATTTAACAAGTTAATTTTTAATCATTTAATGGTAAAAGTAGAAATTCCTAATGTCAATTGTTTGAACCTACTGAAAATCCATATGTGGAACTTGGTTATAGCGAATATAAGTTAAAACGTGAAATTGAATTTTATAAATTTATATGTGGTTAATCTTTACTATATGAGAATTTAACTAATTTCTCACTTGTTTAGATAAGGTAGAAAAATAAGATATTAATATAACGTAACTAACTAAATATTTAGTCTAAGGTCACTAACGAGTAAGCAACCTAATTAAAATTCAAAATTTAAACAAGACGAAAATAAGACATGAGACTTAATATTTTCACAATTCATTTTAAGTTTGGACAGGACTACATTAGCATCCCCTCTAAACATGATTGGAAAAGGCCACATTAATTTATAGCTAAATTTTATAGACAATAATGGAAAAAGAATTGGAATAACATATAACCCTTACAATTCCTAATTGTGATCTTGCAGTCACCACTGGTATTAACTATTATGTAAGGAGGAGTCGGTCCTGCAGTAGAAACAAAGTAACGAGAACCAATAAACCTTTCCCTATGTGAACAAACACAACCAACACTAAAAGAAAAACCACAGCTAACAAAACTCACAAGTGCAAGAACTAAGCGGCAAGAAATAATACACACAGGCATTTTTTACGTGGAAAACCTCTCTCAATGTGAGAAAGAAAAAACCACTGGATCTAGTCTAGAAGAAAAACTCCACTATCACCAATCAATTTACAAAGAGTTTTTCACCTCTAGATATAACTAAATTCACAATTCAACTCAAGAGACAACAACAGTCATCAACAAGATGAAAGAATCAAAGAATTGAGAACAATATCACCTTTAAAATCTGACAACAAATTTGACTGAAGATCAGGGCACCTTGGAGGCCTCCAAATCCAATCTTCAACGTTCAAAATGAATAACAATGAGAGAGGAATCTCTGGTTAAAATTTCAGGCCAATCTGACAAGAAATCACCATGCGATTGAAGGTTAGAAGAAGACTACATAATGTTGAAAAGAATAACAAAAATTCTCACCTAAGTCTCTTTTTTCTCTTTTTCCTCTCTTTTTTCTCTTACGGTTGAGCCTCTCCAATTTTTCTTAACCTATTTAGGGTTTAAAATACCCTTTTATACTTGGACTTTGAGGTCCACTTAGAAGTGACCCAAACCTAACAAATGTTCCCCTCACGATTAAGTAGAGAATCTGGCCATACTGGCCATTAAGCAACAAGTCTCAAGCTTCTCCTTCGGCAATGCTTTAGTCATCATGTCAGCACCATTATCATCTATATGAACCTCCTCTAGCTCTAGTAACTTGGAATTCACCACATCTTGTATCAAATGATACCTAACAACAATGTGCTCCGACCTTGCATGGAAACTAGCATTCTTACCGAGATGAATGACACTCTGGTTGTCATAAAACAACATATACCGGTCCTACTTAACATCAAGCTTAAGAAGAAAGGTTTTCATCCATAACAACTCCTCGCAAGCCTCTATAGCTGTAATAAACTCAGCCTCTGTGTAACACCCCATTCCCGTATGACCCGAACCTGACATCGATGGTGATATCTGAGTCCGTGCCTCGCGAGGGTGGCGTGCTACGTCACTTAGTTTGTCAAAAACT
>JANSVA010000218.1:46985681-47004537 GCA_025504915.1 Erythroxylum reticulatum | reverse complement strand
ATTAGTATTATTTTGGAATTTTTGGTAAATTTTTGGAAAAATATTGAAAGTTGGACCAATCCTAGTGTGACATGTGGACCGATTAAAGTTTGACATGTGACGTCATTCATTGTGTGACAAATGGCTTAACATTTTGGTGACATGTGGTAGCTTGCGTGAAGGACAAATGGCTCACATGCATAGAGCCATGTGTTAAATTGGCAGTAACCCATGTAGGCATATGTTTAGGTAAGGAAATTTCCGTAGTTTCCATGTTCTTCATTTGAGTTGTTCTTCATCCACCGAGCACCTCATTGCTAGAATTTGAGCTGAACCAAGGTAAGTGAAGTTAAGTTTTTAAGTTCTGTGGATGCTTTTGATAATGTGTTGCATATTGGAAATAAGTACATACATGAGTTGGATGATGTTTTAGGTGTTGAGAATGAGCACTTCTATGAGAAGTTTCAATATTATAGCTTCAATAATGCCCAAGATGTTTTATATAAACTTGGTGTAATTTTGAAAATATACAAATTATGTATTTGAGATTGGGGGATATGGAAGTTCATTGTGATGTAGTTAAGTGCATAAAATTGTGGCAAAGAACAGTGTGGCTATGGGTTCTGCATTGGTTGTAGTTTGAAAGTTAAGTCACAATAGTAAGAATGGAAAATACATAGTAGTGAGAGAAAGTGAATAGGTAGTTTCGATGTGTTTATGGAACCTGGACTTTTAGTTTATTTGAAGTTGTGGAGTTGAAATGGAAGTAGAAGAAATGATTTAAATGTGTTATATGCTCATTGAATAAGATTGAAGTGTAAAATCTGGGAAATTTGAAGATGACAACTTGAAAGATTTCTTCTCTGTGAAAGTTCGTCGTGGCAAACTTTTGGCTCACCATGGCAAACTTTTGAGAAATGTCTTAGAATTCTGCTATCTGGAAAGTTTACTGCGATAAACTTTTGGCTTGCCGCTTCCTAACATGCATGTACTTTGGTATTTTAGATATAACTTTCTCTGTAGTTATCCAAATCAAATGATTTTTGATTTAGAGTAAACTAGAGACATAAGGATAAAAATTGTATGAAGAGATTAGAATCTAATTCTACCTTTATGAATTTCATAATTTGATTGGAAGTTGAGATAGGAATTTTGATAAAGCTCAAGATCATCTTCAAATCTTTTAAGTATAACTTTGAGTATACTAAACCAAATTGGATGAACTTGGTATCATTGGAAACCTAAGAAAAATAGAGACCACTTTCAAGAAGGAAGTATTACCTAATTACCTCAACTACCTAATGAGAATAATTGAGCAAGGTGGACTCGAAAGTTGAGAGTAAAATAAATCTGGATTGAGGAATTGAGTTTGGTTTCAGATGAATGATAATGTGATAAGATTAAGGATAAGAAACCCAAGTTTATGTCATGATCATGCATCATACATATTCAGTATACATGAGTGTGCATAATTGAATTCATAATTGTGCACAATAGTAATATATGTTTGTATTGAACGTTTTAGAATTACCCTTAAAGCAACCGATTCCAGATATTGATGCGACTTCAAGGCAATAAGCAACCGGGGAGCTTTAGTAAGTAATTTAGACAGTAATTTTGTAAGTAATTTTAGATGGTAATTTTTATAAGTAATCTTAGACGGTATTTTGTGTAAGTAATTTAGTTGGTAAATTGTTTTAGTAATTCAGTAAGCAAATTTTAATAATTTTGCTTTGAGTATTTTGTTTGCTATTGATTGAATCATTGAATGATTTGCAAAGTTGTAAATATGGGAATTGAATTTCAGACATTTCTGTTTTGATTATGTTAAGTCCTAGTTGTCGGTAAATAGGCATGCCTATAAGGGTCTGCAGCTGCTTCTGTTATCGACACTTCGGTCTCTTCTATTACAGACACTTCAGTGTCTTCTGTTAGGGACACTTCAGTGTCTTTTGTTATCGACACTTCGGTGCCTTCTGTTAGTGACACTTCGGTGTCGAGACTTCGGTCTCTTCCGTGACACTTTGGTATCGAGACTTCAGTCACTTCTGTACAAATCCCATTTCCCGCTTCTGTAAATAGATTTAACAGTCATATGTTTTATATTCTAATTTTTGTTTGACTTTGATATAAACAAGAAAATGTGTTTTGATTATGAAGGTTATACCCTCTTTTGAGACTCAGTTCTATTTCTGTACAATCTGTTTGAGATCCAATATTATATGTTTGAATTGTTCGTTCCGATAAACTATTAATACATGCTTCTGATATATTATGATTGTGTATAATTAGTTGTCAGTTTATGCATAGATTAGTTATTACTCACTAAGTATATGCTTAGCACGGTAGATTTGCCCTGTGTAGGTTTACAGAGAAGGACGTAGGGTCTGGGACAAGTCAACCATAATGGTCAAAGGAGTCTAAAATTTATCATGTTTAAAATGTATTTTGAGTTTGTTTTTGGACTTGTATCTGATGTATGCAACTCTTGAACTTTTGTTTCAAGGTTTGTAATAACCTTAATTCAGGTTGGTTTCTGAAATTATGATGAATGTTTCGTATGTTTTGGTTTTGTCTCAATTCTGTATGCATATATGTTATGTTGTTATCCTCCCAGGGGGTAGTAGGGTGTCCACAGAAAAATCCTAGAGTCGATGCTTCATCCATAAGATTTGAGCACAATAGCTGACAACTGCTATATATTCTATTTTAGTCGTTGAAAGTGCTATGCAATTTTACTTCTTACAGGACCAAGATACTAGACATCCTCTAAGAAATTGATAGTGACCAATGGTGCTTTTTCGATCAAATTTATCACTTATATAATCTATATCACAATAGCCCACTATGTCAAATGAATCAGTTTTTGGATACCATAGTCCAAAATCTATAGTTTCGTGGAGGTGTCGAAAGATTCTTTTGACTACGTGAAGGTGACTTTCTTTTGGATTTGATTGAAAGCATGTGTAAAGACACACACTAAGCATAATTTCTGATCTTGAGCTTGTAAGATATAGTAGTGATCCAATCATTCCTCTATACTTTGTCTCATCTGTAGCTTTTCCTTCTTCGTCTTTAGTTCCAGTGTACATAGGAGTACCCATCGGTTTGACATTCTTAAAATGATATTTCTTGATAAGTTTCTTTGTGTATTTGTCTTGGCTAATAAAGATTTCTTTTTCTGCTTGTCTAATTTGTAATTTGAGAAAGAATGATATTTCTCCCATCATGCTCATTTCAAACTCCCCTTATATTAAAACTAAGAAATCTTCACAGAAGGATGGATTAGTAGCACTAAATATTATTTCATCAACATATAGTTGCACTATGAGTAAATCATTCTTCTTTCTCTTAATAAATAAGGTTTTATCAACCTTTCCTCTTTTAAACCATACATATATTTGCACTATGAGTAAATCATTCTTATTTCTCATACCATACTCAAGGAGCCTGTTTTAAACCATACAGAGCTTTAGTTAACTTCATTACGCAATCCAGATGGTTTTTTTCTTCAAAACCTAGGGATTGCTTAACAAATACTTCTTCGTTAATGTAACCATTTAATAATGCAATTTTAACATCCATTTGAAAAAACTTGAAGTTTCTATAGCATGCAAAAATAAGTAAAATTCTAATTGATTCCAATCTAGCAATAGGTGCATAAGTTTCATCAAAATCAATACCTTTCTGTTGATTGTAACCTTGAGATACAAGTCTAGCTTTGTTTCTTACCACCTTACCATTTTCGTTAGGTTTGTTTCAGCAAACCCACCAAGTCCCAATGATTGATTTATTTTGAGGATGAGGTACTAGATTCCAAACTTTGATTTTGTCAAATTGATTCAGCTTTTCTTTCATGATTGAAACCCAATTTTCATCAATAAGGGCCTCTTCAACAGTCTTTGGTTCAATTTGTTAAATGAGAGCAATAAAGTTGTTCTTAAATGATGGTCTTGTTATTAGACTTTCAAAAGGATCTCCCAAAATATATTGATGTGTATCAAGACATCTCCATTCTCTCAATGTTTTTCATTGAATAGGCTCCTACTGAGATGAAGGAGCCTGCTCTATTTTAGCTTTAGAGGGGCTATCTTGATTTTATAATTCTGAAGGTATTATAGGTTTAGTTTGATTCTCCAATGTATTTTTTGTTACCAATAGATGCCCTTCATCATCTGAGACAGTTGTTGTTATCAAAGGTAATGTTTCATTAAATACCACATGTATCAATTCTTTTATCTTCTTTATTCTTTTATTATATACTTTGAACCCTTTACTAGCGGTATTGTAACGCAAAAATAATAATTTCGTCTGATCTCACATCGAACTTTCCAAGGTTATATTTTCCATTATTTAGAACGAAACATTTGTAACCAAATGCTCAAAAGTAAGCAACATTTGGTTTTCTTCCTTTCCACAGCTTATAGGGGTCTTTTTTAGAATAGGTCTTATGAGATACCTGTTGAGTATATAAGGTAGGCCATTTTCGCATAACATTGTTCTGGACATATCTACGAGAGTCCTATTCTTTCTCTTAACAACTCCATTTTGCTAAGGAGTCCTTGGGTATGAGAAGTTGTGAGTTATACCATTTTTGTTGCAGAAGTCTTCAAATTTTCTATTATCAAAATGTCCTCTATGATCACTTCGAATTGATGTAATGCAATACCATTTTTTAGTATGAACTTTCGTACAAAACTTCTCAAAGACTTCAGAAGTATCATCTTTACTTGATAGAAAATAAACCCACTTAAATCTGGAAAAATCATCCACTATAACAAAATTGTAGTGTTTGCCACCAAAACTTTAAGTCCTAGTAGGACCAAACAAATCCACGTGCAAGAGTTTAAGTGGCTAGTTAGTAGTCACAATATTTTTATAAGGGAAACTACTTTTGATTTATTTTCTTTTTAAACAAGCTTCACAAACCTGATTGCTCTCAAATTTTAAATTTGGCAGTCCTCTTTCTAACTCATTTTTGGACAATTTTGATAAAATGTTTATTCTAGCATGTCTAAATCTTTTGTGCCAGATAAGTGAATCATTTTCTATTGAGATAAAACACTTGTCACTTTAAGAAGATATATCTTTCAATTGAGCACATTATATGTTCAGATTTCTAGGACCAATGAATATAATATTATTGTTAAGATTGTCAATTATTTCACAATGTGATGCTTGTCAATTATTTCACAATGTGATGTATAAAAAGTAACTTTGTAATCTTTATCACATAATTGACTTACGTTAAGCAGGTTATATTTCAATCAATCAACAATAAGAACATTATTAATGGAAGCAAAGTTAGAATCACTGATTTTACTAATTTCGATGAACTTTGCCTTGTTTTTATCGACAAAGACAACATTACCGACGTCTTTCCTTTCAATATAGTTGAAATGTGATATTTTACCTATTATATGTCTCAAACAGCCACTATTAACTATCCATTGATTTTCCTCTGTCTCAGTTTTAAAGCATTTATGCATAGTATATTATCTCATTTTAGGTACCCAAATCTTTTTGGGTCCTTTCACGTTAGTAGTTTGACCTTTCGATCTCCAAACATACAATTGAGATGATTTTTTCATTTTTCGAAAGTAACAAGAGTACTAATACGACCATGTCTACCACAATAATCACAAAAAATAGATGAATGATACTTGTTATGATTTTTGCCACTTACCATGTTCCCGTTGTTTTCACTATAGTTATTGATGAATTTAACAAAGAAATTTTTGTATGGCCTAATATTGTTATTTTCATTATATCCTATTCCAGCCTTATCAAAAACACATTTACCACTCCCAAGTAATGAATCAAGATTGTCTCTTCCATTAACAAAATTACCTATATCTTTTCTAAGAGAAACAATTTTCTTAGCACAATTTTCTTTTTCCAGTTTTAAAGAAGTAACTTTCTCTTCTAATTGTTTTATCTTAGCAGAGTCATTTTCAAGTAATGAGTTTTCTAACTAAATTATTTTTTGTTCCAAGCATTATTTTTCAGAAACTGTTTGTTTATTATCATTTTTAAGACAAGTGACTTTAGACAGCAAATCTTTGTTTTCCAATTCTAATAATTTAATCTTATTCGTTAAAGATTCATCAATATTTTTTTACTTCTCAACCCTTTTGAAATATTACACTGTTAATTTTTTGTACTGTTTATTTAAGTTATGATATGCATCTCTTAATTCATCAATTTCAATATCAAAGTCAGAATAATATATCCATCACCTCCTAATTCGGCATAAAGCAAACATTGTTGACTTTTTCAGGCTCTTCTTCTTCAAAGTTATCAAAACCTCCATCTAACCAAGCTGTAGTCAAAGCATGCTTTTTAGGTTTTCTATTTTTTTATCTTATCCTTTTGAAGAAGAGAACATTCTAGTCTTGCGTGTTCAGGCTTCTTGTAGTGATAACATATGATTTGATTATTTTGTGTTTTGTTATTATCTTGACTGCCTTTTGATAGGAACCTATTGTTTCCAATTTTCTTGTTTCGTTCTCTTTTCTTTATGAGCTACTTTTTGTAGAAGCGAGCATATTTTCTGATCATGAAGTTGAATTCGTCATCTTCATCTATTTGCAACTCAGTATCACTTTCATCATCATTTGGTGGATTTGATTTGTCAACTACTTTTTGTGTCATTCCTCTTTTATATGAGGATCCTTCATCTCGCCTAAGCTTCGCTTCATAAATCATTAAGTTTCCTCTTAACCACTCAAGTGAGATTGTATCAGGATCTTTTGCAGTTTCTATAGCTATCACTTTAGGTCTCCATTCCTTTGATAATGATCTTAGAATTTTTGTTGCTAGCTCGTCATTTAGTTATATCTTGCCAAGTTTTTCAAGGCAGTGATGACATTGAAACATTTGAAGAATTCTTCTATTGTTTCTCCCTATTTAATTCAAATAGTCTCGTATTAATACACTAAAGAATTATTTTATGTTTCTTTACCGCATTCGTTCCTTCAAAAGTAACTTGAAGCTTGTCCCACATTTCTTTTGTTGTAATAGTAGGATATCTTTTCGTACTCTTATGGAGATAATGCACAAATCAAATGATGTCTTGCTTTGGCATTCAATTGTGCATTTCTTCTATCGTCATCAATCCACACTTCTATATTGTCAGTAGTAGGAGGTGTAGCTCCAGCTTAGATAGCTTACCATATTTCAATATCCACCGACTAAAGGTAGATGGTCATTCTCTCTTTTCAATAGGAGTAGTTGTGTCCATTATAGTAAGGAGGCTTTGAGATGAATTGTACTTTAGGGATTCTTAAGTTGTTTGCTATGGTCTATCACGTGCTGTAAAATATAATAAATGTGAAACCTCACTCTGATACTAAATGATAAAGTAAACACACACAAAAGAGGGGTGAATTGTGTGTGAATTAAAAAAAATTACAAGTTACTTTCAGTTTAAAAGAAAATGGTAGGAGTCTGTCTATAATTAAAACAGTAGGAGCTTATTATACAATAGGATCCTATACAAAATGGAAGGATCCTATTAAATGATAAAAAGCTTGTTAAATAACAGGAGCCTGCTAAACAAAAAGTTCTATTGATTATGATTCGTTGAATGCATTTTTGGGATTTCTGAATTTAATTGGTTGTATACGAATGGCTTTGATGTAAGTAATGATATGTTGGCTTGTGTTTTGACTAGTAGTAAATTGTCATTTTGGCATGTTTATGATTCTTTTGCTGTACTTACTACTGATTTTTATGCTTCTTTACTCGTCGAGATTGATAGCATTAAAGACATTCTTCATTTTGGCATTGTTTATTTTCGTATGACATAACTGTTCAATTCAAGGGGAGATTTGAATATTAGTCTTGCTTTTTGGCATCATTCGTCCTAAGGTAGAGAAAACTATATTGGAACATCTGGTTTTACTTTGTTGATTGTGTTTTGTTGACTGATTAAGGGGGAGTTCTTTTCTTATATGAATTGTGCATTTGATGCTTATATGTCCAATTATCTCCCTTAGGGGGAATTTTGAATATGTGACAAATAATTCCAAAATGGGGAGAATGTTAAGATACATGGTATGTATCTTATTATTAATTTTGACATTATTTGATAATTGGAATTTTAAGATAATGTTGATTAGTTTCAAATTCTAGTCAAGACGAGATAACATATTCCTTGGAGATTTGATTGTTGATTATAGTTGGATTATGTCTTAAGAATTGTCATTTTTGGGTGTGAATTAACAACAATTTTTATGCGACTTGGAGGCTGAAATTAAAAGTTATCTCAGATAATATTTGAAAGGATATTGTATGAAGATAAAACTCTATCATATGCAAACTTCTTGGTGAATCACGTGACTGTGCTTGATGTGTCTTTGGCCGTAAGTCTTCCTTAGTCTATCATGGTTGATGGGTTTTTGGTGCAGCTATGTTTTGATTGTGGCCTTTACGTGAATCAGCTAGGCATATTTATTCTACTATTCAACATCAATTGAGGTGGTATTTGGGACTTGGCAGCTGTTTTATTTTCTGATGTATTCGTTGTCTTTATACTATTGTTTTGTTTTGATGAAGTGTTGATTCTTGATCCACATTGTACTGCTACATTTCTCTGTTCTAATGTGATTTTATGGGATGTTAAATTGTTCATCATACGTGATTTGGCTGCTACATTCTCTTATATTTTAAACATCTATTGAAGGCAATTTAGCAGCTGGTTTTTCTCCTTGTGTTTGTGTGATCTGGCTGGGCAAATTAGTCATTATGTGGAATCTTTCCAGCTAATGTTCTTGATCGATAGTAGTGGTTCTTTGAGAAAAATTCTAGTAGTTGTTATAGTTATTGCAGCCCCAATATTCACATCCTTTCAGTGAAGAAACATTTGCAGCTATTGCTGATTTGTTTGTTGTTGTGTATGTGATATTATGATAATAATATCGAAAGACTACAGTAGATTTATTGGTGGACAACTTTTCGATCTTTCATTGAAGAAGCTAGGATTCTTAGGGAAGTTATTTTTCTTTCTCAAGTGTCTTCGTTTATGTTCGTTGTTATTTAAATTACTTGAGTTATTTTATTTTCATCTTTTATTATCAAATACTATTGAGGTTAGTACGAGATGGTCATACAATTAGGAGTGAAATTCTTTCATGGGTGTGAGGACGAGAGATAATGTCAAGGGTAGGGTGAGTCAGCTCTATAATGCCTTGAGTAAAACTATTGTTGTATCACAAGTAAAAGTAATTAAGTTGAGTGAGGGTCTCGGAGACGTAGGCAAGGTGTGATGAAATGTGTTACAAAATCTCAAGTGATGATTTATTTATTTTGTATTTAATTTTCTATTTTCATTTTTGCTAGAAACAACTGTGGTTAAACAGAATTTTTGTGAAACTACATCCTTTCAGATTTCATTTAGGAATAACAAAAATTCCAAACTTAGCTTATCTCGACCTTATGTCAACAAATTTGACTTGAGTTAATCTAAATTTAGGCTGAATGTAGAATTTTTAATTTATTAGGTAAGATATACAAAACAATATCGTTTTGTGTACGTAAACAAAATCTCTTACTACTAGTTCTACTTTGTTGTCATATTAACAAGTCCATCACCTTATAATCATTTATCGAAGTAGCTCATTGTTTATAATCAACTTATAGGTGAGTTATATTTAGTTATACTAAGAGAAAATTCTTCATTTTTTTTAATTGAAGTAAGTATATATCAACTATTTTCGTCGTAAGTGACAAATTATCTTTTTATGACTCAAATAAGAAAATACACTTTAAAGTATATAAGATGTTCAAACGCCTATTATAAGAATCATATATTAATAACTTCAAGATTATTAGGCCTCCAATTCATGTTGCAGAACAACAATCAATATGTGATTCATTAGTTATTTTCTTTTTAAAAACTTCTTTTTTATATAATTTCTCTTTAAAGCTTCGACTATCTTTTGTTGTTATTTTTCTTTGGCATTTTTAGGTTTAGCTTAACCCGATTGAATTTCAGGTGTTAGAATTCGACCGAGTTTGAACTTAAACTGAATTGTTTCGACCAATCGAGCCTTAAACTGCCTAAAGTTCAATCACAATTCATGTCAAATTATAACAAACAAAGTTTTTAAATTGAACTCAAGTCATAAGCGTCCCGATTCGATCTGACTTATTGTCATTCCTAATCTTTTGGAAGAATATCTAGAAAAAGATGTTGACATTTTTTATTTTCACATCTTACTCTAAATAATAAGGGATGACATTTTTTATTTTCACATTTTACTCTAAATAATAAGGCAACATAAAATTTTAATTCTTAATTAATTAAGGAATTCAACTTCTATTAAATTATTATTAGTAGTGTAATTATATTATTTGAAATTAACAAATCATCTCTCTTGTAATTATATTATAGGTAAAAAAGATAAGAAAAGCTAACTTTTTAATAAAGCCTTATTTATACAATCTATTGATAGGGAATGACATAAGGCAAATAGTCCATCACAATACAAGCATCCAGTCCTACTTTTAACTCTATTCCTTTACAAAAAGCTGAAAATATATTTTCACTAACTTCAATGAAAACCATAACATTTATTAGTTATAAAACATATTCAATATGGAAAACGTCAGTAATGTATTTATTATAAATCATTGTGTTAAACAATTTCAATACTCTTAAAGTAGGTATAAATATAATTGAATATTGTAAACTATATTTTGATACTATCAGTTAGTTAGTTAGTCAGTTGTGCATAATTAGTTAGAAAGTTTGTTAAGTAGTTATAGTTTAATGATGAGTTGAAAATAGATAGTTACAGAGTCCTCTTATATATAAAGCAATATCTTATATTCTTCAATTAACACATTATTGAGAATATAGGTTTCTCTCCATTAATTTGATTACTATGCATAGTAGAACTTTTCTTATGGTATCACAGTGACACCTAATTTTGAATTCACTCTAGATTCATTTATGGTTTGATTGTGAAATTTCTTTATAAACTTACAATGTGTGAGGTCGATCACTTCACTAACAAATGAAGGATGTTGTGAATGAAATGGATGAAGAAAATTCGCTAAATTTAAGATCATATAACAATGGAGATTCATTGATTCTCTATAATTTTGATCATTCAGGTATAGTTCTCGTGACCATACCCCTTATTGGAGGGAATTATCTTTTATGAAGTAGAGTAATTAAAATAGCCTTAAGAGCAAAAGATAAGCCTGGTTTTATTGATAGAAAATGTAAGAAACCTTGTCTAGATTCTACTGATTATGAAAAATGGATCCGAATTGGTGTATGGTCATTTCCTAGATATTGACTTTCATTTCTAAGGAGATCATTGAGGCATTCATCTATATAAATTTTGCAGGACAATTATGGTTGGATCTTGAAGAGAGGATTGAAAAATGTAATGACCCATTGTTATACTAGTTGGAGAGGAGAAACGACCTCCATCTCACAAGGAGACATAACTACTGTGAAATATTACACCAAACTAAAAAGGTTATAGGATGAATTGATATATCTTATGCCTACATCACAATGCACATATGGAAAGTAGTTGTTGGTCATACCTTTTTTAATCAATTGACTCAATTTTTAATGGGACTAAATGATAGCTACAACGATGTTAGGAATCAATTACTAGTAATGGATCCATAGCCTAGTACAAACAAGGCCCACTCAATAATCTTGAGAAATAAAAAAATAAAGAGAGGTCCACATAGGAATATTAGAAAGTATTGAAAATAGTGATATATTGGTGAGAGATCAAGATATTGAGAAAGGAAGAGTTAGAAAATTGAATAATAAAAGAGGAGGAATAATGGATATAAAGTCAGTTTCACTCTGAGCATTATGATAGAAATGGACACTTGAAAGAAGCTTGCTTTAAGCTTAATGGCTATTTAGATTAGTAGAAAAAGTTGATGGAACAAAAGAAGAAAGAATCAAGTTCAGGAAAGACATATATCGCAAACTCCTTTGAAGCAAAGATAAAAGACATAAAGAGGGATGAAACAAAGCAAATAGCTAGGATTCTTTCCTCTCAAAGATGATTAGCAAGTGTTAGTTAAGTTAATGGAAGGGAAAGTTTCAGCAGATTCAATCATGGTCAACTTTGCACACTTATAGGATTTTGTAGGTAGCATTCTAAACAATGCTTTGAATACAACAATGACTTATCTAAAATTAATAGAATCTGATTCATGGATAGTTAACTCTGGATGATAGTTGACTCTGGATCTAATCATATGTGTGTTAACCTACACCTATTAACAAACCCATGAAACTAAGAAAGAAACTCATGTTCTCTTACCCAATAACACCATAATACATCACATTAGTGATGTAGAGCTCAGTTGTAGACTTATTCTCGTAAAAGCCTTACATGTTCCTAACTTTAAATTTAATTGGTAATTTTTAATAAATTAACAAATACAACCTGGATAAATTTTTAATTTTTTCCTACATACAACATTTTGCAAGACCTAAGGTGCTGGACCTCGCTTCCGGAACCCAACATTCAGAGTCATAAAACTTAAGTATACTCATTTATTCTACTTCAAAACGGATTTTGGGAAACCTTAAATCGGAATTACAAGTTGACTTCTTCAGAACATTTGTTCCCTATTGTCTTAAGTTTCTAATGACACCAAAATCATTCAATTTGGTTTAGAACACTGAAAGTTATGGCCCAAACATTTTCTAGCCATTATTATACTGAAACAGTACACTATACTCAATTTCTACCCAGAAATTGAAAGTCTTATAGACTGAATTAAAATTTAATCCCTTCAGATAATTTGTATCTATCTACCTCTAGTTTTTTTATAAATAAGAATCATCTCATTTGAAGCTATACAGATTAATATATCATCAAAATATCAAAGTATGTTCAGTAAAAATATCCAATTCATACTCTTTTAACCCATACCCTTACTTTGATTCAATCAATCTTTCTTCAAATCAATACTTTACATATAAATTTTTATGGAGAGATAGAGAAATGTGTTAGGAAACTATTTCTTCAAAAATCAGGTCATTTGGAGGTCGGATGAAAAAGTTATGGCCAAAAGAGTCAGAGGTATTTAGATTAGGGAACACTTGCGGGTCGCGATCGCGACTTGAGCGTGCAGTCGCGACTTGCGCGAAAAGCTACAGAGTTGCGATCGCGACCTTCTTCCTTTTCTCCTTCCAACCTGTCTTGGTAAAAAGGGCATAAATTTTACTAGAGATATCAGATTAAGGTTATTTAAAGACCATTTCTAAAAATACTTCTAGACCTACAACGTTTATGAAGACCCCGAAAAGATGTTTTGCCTTCAAAAGGGTCAAAATTTCCAATCAATGTAGCCGTCCCGAATATTCATCCTATGTAGCATCATAAACTTCTAATGATCATATATCTCAATTCCGATATCCAAAAAGTTCATACTATATAGTGTTGAAAAGCTAGAAAGATAATCTACAACTTCCAAGAAGACAACTTTGTATAATTAAGACTAAATTAATCTAGTTTTTTCCCTGAAGTCAAAACATAATTTCTACACCTATGAAAGACTTGAAATAGGAAATGTACAACTACAAGATAAATAAGCACATACACATTGGAAACTTCTTCAATTCTCAATTCATTTCTAAATCAAATTGAAGTTCATACATAACTTTAATTACATATCAACATTACATTAAAGACTTATCTCAAGATAAAAAATACATTGGATGCTTAATGTTCAATATGCTTATAAAGCTATCCAAAAGTCTAGTCACTAACTTAGTTACAAAAGTCTCTAACTATCTTAGAGTTTTCGATGCCCTGTAAGGTTCAACACTCGTCTTGTTTTGCACCTGAGGAGTGAAAAATATGGGATGAGCTACAAAGCTCAGTGGCTAATATTTTTATAGCCATTGGTAATTAGTCACAAATTCAGGTATATGTACATATATATATCCAACAATTCAAGCATTCTCTATCTATTCTAGCAATTCAAGCATTAATCAACTTAGCTCAAAATCATAACACACAACGTAGACTTTAGCCATTAAACATAACACTCAATTATGTACCATACTTGACAATTTAAAGATGCAATACACAAACAAATGGCTCGAGAGTTTCATGGAACGAAATGGAGAAATCGAAGTTTATACCGTGAACAAAATGAGTCCAAATTCTCAGGATCTCGTGGCCTCAAGCGGGTAGTCAGGAGAAGGCTATAGGTCAACATGCACGTGACTAACAAAACGGGTTCCTTTCTTGCCCAATCACAAGCAATTTTATGCTCAATTCAATCATATGCTCATACTTTCATGCTTTTTCTTCTTTTCATTTAATTCAAAATGTTATAACCTCTTTCAAGGTATAACATAATCGTAATGCATCATACATTTCCAATCAAGTCACAATAATTTAATTTCAAGCAAATCCATTTCAACAAATCAACATACACATACATAGGCAAGAATTTATCCAATCACACAATAACTATAAATAAATTACCAACCTAATTTTTGCTGAAAATCCAAACTCAAGATTGCCTTTCCTCTTGCTCTTGAGTAAGGTTTTCTTGATTCCCTTCAAATAAAGCAATTTCTATTTAATCTAAATTCAAATGAAAATTATAAAACTTCAAAAATAAAAAATGTTAAAATTGAACTTAAACCTAACCTACCCATATTCCGTCTAGGTTAGAAAACCCAAGACCTAGTTTAGAAACCCTAGGAATCAATAGGTTCTCTTAAATCATCTTCCAACATAAACCCTTCATTCTCTACACAAACCCCTTTCTCTCTCTAACTCCTTCATTCTCAACACAACCTATTTCTCTAATAAAGTAAGAAGAAAAGATGATTAACTTACCTCAACAAGCTTGACTTCTCTTATTTCTCCACAATTTTCTCTCTTTCCTAGCTTCACCCACGATCTTCTTCTTTTTCTCTTCTTGCCCTACATTTTTTTTTCTTATTTTCTTTCTTCTTACAATTTTCTCTTCTTCCTCACTTATTCAAGACACAATTTTTAGATTGTCTTCATATTTTACCCTTCACTTACTTAGCCTTTCCAATTATACCTTCCTTCATTTATTTCCTTTATAACTCCTTAACTCTCTTAACACCATACCATACTCAAATTTATTCCTCATCTTTCTATCAAAAATTCTAATTTCTACTCATGCCCAATAAATTAATGGGCTCAAATCCAAAAATAAACAATAATTAATTAAACAAATAATAGATAATTTAGAAAAAAATTTTGGGGTCTAACATAAAGAATAAAGTAATATTAGCAGTAGGGAAAGTTTTTTAGGGGCTATACATTCTTGATAAGAGATCTTTTAGTGACCATTCTATCAAGTTGTATTATGCTCAATTAAAATTTCCTTTACTACTTATATCTCAAAAAACCTCAGGTCATATCAATACTCTTTTTAATTATTCTATATGGCATCAAAGACTTGGCCATTCCTTAATAAATGTACTTAAACATATTCATTATGTTAGAAATAAAGTTGATGATGTTGATGATCCTTGTGATGCATATCCTTTTGCAAAATAACAGAGATTTCCTTTTCTTTCTAGCTAAGTACAAACCGCATAAAATTTACAAATAATGCATAAACATTTGGGGGCCATACAAATAACACATTAGTTCTAGGGGACATTAAGTTCTTACATTGGTAGATGATTTTTGTAGGGATACATAAACATATTTGATGAAACATAAAATTCAGGACACTAGAATTTATTGATATGATTTGGAAATGGTCTTAAACCAATTTCAAACTTCATTTAAGGTGATTAGATATGATAATTGAACATAATTTTTTATTAGTCCTTATTCTACCAACTAGTTAGAAGTCATATGTCTATACCCTTCAACAAAATGGCATCGTGGTGAGGAAGCATAAAATCTACTATAAGTTATAAGAGCCTTAATGTTTTAGTCCTATTTACCAAGAAAGTTTAAGAGAGAATTGATACTTACAACAACATACATCATTAATAGACTTCCCACACCAATTTTTAATATGAAAACACCTTATATGATTCTTTATGGCCATTTATTAGATATAGTCACAGATAAAAAAGCTTTCAAGCTATTTGATCTTAACTCAAAGACCATTATGATTTCAAAAGAGGTAATTTTCCATGAAGCCTAGTTCCCTTACAAATATAGCTTCGATCTTGACAATGACATCACTTTACTTATTAGTTTAAATCAATTTTAACTCATCACTTAAACAAAATCAACACAAATTGTTGATTTCTTATCTCTACTAGACTTACCATGAATTTACACATATACCAATTGATTCTTCGTGAGTTCCGTAGTTAAGAAGGAGTAATAAAATTATCATAAAGCCTCTATGGTTAAAGGATTTTGGTTCTCATCTTACTAATTATGACAAATTGATTATTACCAATATGTTCAATAGTTTTGATTATAGATTCCATTTACCATAAACACATATCGCCTATATACATGTCCTTTATGGAAAAATTGTCAACTATCCAAGAATCAAAGACTTACACTCAACCCAAGTCAAATCCTAACTAGGTCAAATCTATGCAATTGTAAATATCAACACTTGAATCTAATGTAACTTAGGAGCTCACTACATTACCAAAAGGGAAAATCATACTAATTCAAGGTGGTTTTACAAACTCAAGTTAAGACTTGATGGAACTATTGACAGATATAAGGCAAGATTAGTAGCAAAGAGCTTTAATCAAATAAAAGGACTAATTACTCAAAAAGTTTCCCCAGTAGCTAAAATAGTGCCATTGAGAATTATAATAGCAGTTGCATCTTCAAATTCATAGGCACTATACTAGCTTGACATCAACAATTCATTCCTACATAGTTTTCTAGAAGAAGAAGTATTTATGCTTCCACTTACTAGCTATCAAAAGGCATGATATGGACAAGTTTGCAAGGTAAATAGATAGATCTATGATCTTAAGCAAGCTTCTAAACAGTAGAATTAATAGCTTACAATTTAATTCTAACATTATGGATTCTGACAATCTAAACATGATCATTGTTTGATTACTAAGTCTTTAGGTGCTGCTTATTTAGCCCTAGTTATATATATAGATGAAGTATTACTCATTGGTCTATTAGAAGAAGATATTTCTCAAGTCAAACAATTTTTACATAATAATTTCACTATTAAAAATTTTGGATATGCAAAGTATTTCCTTGGTTTGACAATAGCAAGATTAGAACATAGATCTTATATGAATCAATATAAATATATATTAGTATTATGAAGATGCAAGCCTTCTTGATGCAAACGCTACCACCATACCACTTTGTAAATGAGTTAAACTTGTTAAAGATTCAAGACCACTTTTATCTTAGCCAGTTCATTTAATCTCCAACTTCAATGGGATATTGCACTTCATCTATTAAGATATCTTAAGGGTTATCCTTCAAAAGGATTATTTTTTCCTGCCAAAAACATTTGACAACTCTCAACATATTGTGATGTTGATTAGGCCTCATATAAAGACACTAGAAGATTTATTTAGTTATTCTGTATCATATTATTTAGTGTATTACTTATTTTATATTTTACATTATGTTTATTATATTTATATTTATATTTATATTCATTTTTATTATTTTTTCGTCATGTGGATCATTTGGAAATAACTTCCTACTAGTTAGAGATAAGGCTACATAGTATTGGACCTCTCCAAACTCTACGTACAGCGAAATATTTACTGGGTTATTGTTGTTGTATAAAGACACTAGAAGATAATTAACTGATTACTAAAAAGCATTCAACAGTTTCAACAGCAACAATGAAGGCAAAATACAGTAATATGGCCTCCACAGTGTGTGAACTTCTGTGGATTTCTTATACCCTTATCATTTTCATAACCAAGTTCTTATTCTCATTCCTTTTTTATGTGATAATTAGGCAACTCTATATATTACTACCAACCTAGTTTTTCATGAATGCACCAAACAACTTCACTTTGACCATCATTTAGTGCAAGATGAATATAAGTTGGGTTTCACATACCCACATCATATGTTCACTAAAAATCAACTTGCTGACATGTTTACCAAAGCTCTAGAAGCTCCAAATTTCCTTTTCTTACTATCCAAGTTAGACTTAGTGCATATTCCCCAAACTCCAACTTAAGAGGGGCATAAAATATAGTTATACTATCAATTAGTTAGTTAATCAATTGTACATAATTAGTTCGAAATTTTTTAAATAGTTAGAACTTAATGATGCGCTGAAAATAAGTAGTTACTGTGTTCTCTTATGTATAAAGCAATATTATGCATTTATTCTTTAATTAAGATTAATGAGAATAAAAGCTTTTCCCTATTATTTAAATTACTGTGCATAGCAGAGCTTTGCTTAAATACACATGTCGAGCACATTCTTTGGTAAGTAATTGATTATTTATTAATAAAAAATTTACAAAATCAATAGAACTCTCAACCACTCAAAATAAGGGTATAATTTCCTAATAAATTTAGACCATTAAATGATTAAAACTGAAAATTTTTAACTATTAAAATTTAATTTAACTGATGCAATATATTTTGATTGGGTATTTTCTATATTAATTAATTCAAAATTGTGTGCCAAATAAATTTCATAAAGTTTTATTTTAGCGCATCAAATTAGAAATAATTGCAAACAACCTCATCCATCTACACCTAAGATGATAGTATAAAATTAATAATTAATAAGTAAAGAGTCGACTTTCCCCTGTCTATAATAGGATTGGAGGTATATCATCATAATCAAATCAGAACTCTTATCTTTAATATACAAATCGTAAAAGACTACTTATCTCAAACAATATCATTGCTAATTCTAATCATCATCGAACAGTATCATTCATAATCGTAAC